>NADL03000015.1:600000-875878 GCA_002205965.3 Kappaphycus alvarezii
CGGAAACTTTGTCAACACTCGAGCAACCCTTGCTGTGTCAGCGGCTGAGTTCAGGGGACTATTCGGGTCCCTTTGGAAAATTAAGCGCGTCAACGAAACTGTGGTCAGCATCGAAATTGAAACATCTACCGGAAGACGTCAGACAACGGTCACAGCAGACTGGTCCATTCATGACCGGACAAAGCGTGTCAGCTTGAAACTTGTCAACATCAAGCCAGGACGCGCATCTGAAGGTGTCCCAGCATCATCCAATGAAATGGAGGAATCTGCTGCCGTGATCAAGCTACCAAATCGTCAACCTTCAGAAGAAGAACATGGAGAAGAAGCCAATGGGATGGCCGCCGGGTAGGAGGGGTATGCAAGAAGTGCATGGAAAAATTTGGACCAATCAGGAGGTAGTATTACCGTTGAATGGATCAACGGCATGTCGGCCATGGAAGGTAATTGGTCCAGCAGGGAACACGTACATACAAGGTCATACCGAGTATGAGAAGACCCGTATGATTTTTTCCTTTGCATGTTTCCCGTCGAACACCTTCTACAATTACCGAACTTACAAACCGGAAACTCGCTAATGGTGGGCACATGCGTACATCAGCTGGTGAAATTCTAAAGTTTTTTGGAATTCTCATATTGCTATGCAGATTCGAGTTTACAAGCAGAAGGTCACTTTGGAGTACACAGTCTACATCCAAATACATTCCATTGGCGGCTTTTGGAAAAATAATTTCGAGGAACCGTTTCGAAGCACTGGTCTCATGTATTACATTCAGCCGCTACACTGAAACTGAAAGCACTGACAGAAGATGTCTTTGGTCAGCGGATTCGTGGAGGCCATAAAACGGCATAGGAGGTCAAGTTTTTCGCCATCGGAGAGAATTTGCGTGGATGAAAGCATGTCACGCTGGTACGGAATGGGGGGGACTGGATGTCAGAAGGACTACCGCACTATGTCGCCATGGACCGTAAGCCTGAAAACGGATGTGAGATCAAGACTGCATGCTGCGGTGTCAGTGGAATTGTATTGAATTTGGAGATTGTTTTGTCAGCATCTGACGCAGTAATCGGCGTTAAGTCGATCATAATTTCCCTCATGGTACTGCTATTGTTCTTCGCCTTACAGAGCCTTGGTTTCATTCAATCGACTTGTCTGTGCAGACTCTGCATTTGCTTCTGTGGCCACAGCAAATGCGCTTTTCGAATATGGACTGAGGTTTACAGGTGTCGTCAAGAATGCGACAAGGCAGTTTCCTATGTCATTTTTGTCAGGGCTGGAACTCTTCAGGCGCGGAGATCATATCTGTATGGTAAGTCCCAGGACGGAAAGCCACCCTTCTATGATGGCCGTTCTGTGGATGGATAGAGACAGAAGATACTTTGTCAGTACTTCCGGTACAACACTTCCGTCAGAGCCTATCAGAAGTCTCGTTGGAGATCTTCTGGTAATGAAACGGTGCTTGGAAATGGAAATTCCAGTTCCAGCGGTTGTCAGCACATATTATCAAACGTGCTCCCAGATTGACAGGCATAACAGATGCAGACAGGATGACCTTGGATTGGAGAAGAAATTCGAAGTCAATGATTGGTCACTGAGGGTTAATACATCTTTGCTTGCAATTTGCATCGTTGACTCATGGCTGCTATACAAGGGTTTGATGGGTGCAAGAAATTGCATGTCGCAAAAAGATTTTATGCAAAACTTGCAGAGCAACTCATTGACAATTCATTTGATGCTATTGGTCTCCGCAGATCTGACATTGACGTTCCAGGCCAGTGAGGGAATAGAATCGACATTGGCGTTCCAGGCCAATGAGGGAATAGAATCGACATTGGCGTTCCAGGCCAATGAGGGAATAGAATCCTCTGGAACGTCAATGTCAGATCTGCGGAGACCAATAGCATCAAATGAATTGTCAATGAGTTGCTCTGCAAGTTTTGCATAAAATCCTCTTGCGACATGCAATTTCTTGCACCCATCAAACCCTTGTATAGCAGCCATGAGTCAACAATGCAAATTGCAAGCAAGATGTATTAACCCCAGTGACCAATCATTGACTTCGAATTTCTTCTCCAATCCAAGGTCATCCTGTCTGCATCTGTTATGCCTGTAATCTGGGAGCACGTTTGATAATAGGTGCTGACAACCGCTGGAACTGGAATTTCCATTTCTACAAGCACCGTTTCATTACCTGAAGATCTCCAGCGAGAACTTCTGATAGGCTCTGACGGAAGTGTTGTACCGGAAGTACTGACAAAGTATCTTCTGTCTCTATCCATCCACAGAATGGCCATCATAGAAGGGTGGCTTTCCGTCCTGGGACTTACCATACAGATATGATCTCCGCGCCTGAAGAGTTCCAGCCTGACAAAAATGACATAGGAAACTGCCTTGTCGCATTCTTGACGACACTGTAAACCTCAGTCCATATTCGAAAAGTGCATTTGCTGTAGTCACAAAAGCAAATGCAGAGTCTGCACAGACAAGTCGATTGAATGAAACCAAGGCTCTGTAAGGCGAAGAACAATAGCAGTACCATGAGGGAAATTTGATTCGTAACGCCGATTACTGTCAGATGCTGACAAAACAATCTCCAAATTCAATACAATTCCACTGACACCGCAGCATGCAGTCTTGATCTCACATCCGTTTTCAGGCTTACGGTCCATGGCGACATAGTGCGGTAGTCCTTCTGACATCCAGTCCCCCCCATTCCGTACCAGCGTGACATGCTTTCATCCACGCAAATTCTCTCCGATGGCGAAAAACTTGACCTCCTATGCCGTTTTATGGCCTCCACGAATCCGCTGACCAAAGACCATCTTCTCAGTCTTTCAGTTTCAGTTCAGTGTAGCGGCTGAATGTAATACATGAACCAGTGCTTCGAAACGGTTCCTCGAAATTATTTTTCCAAAAGCCGCCAATGGAATGTATTTGGATGTAGACTGTGTACTCCAAAGTGACCTTCTGCTTGTAAACTCGAATCTGCATAGCAATATGAGAATTCCAAAAAACTTTAGAATTTCACCAGCTGTGTACGCATGTGCCCACCATTAGCGAGTTTCCGGTTTGTAAGTTCGGTAATTGTGAAAGTGTTCGACGGGAAACATGCAAAGGAAAAAATCATACGGGGTCTTCTCATACTCGGTATGACCTTGTATGTACGTGTTCCCTGCTGGACCAATTACCTTCCATGGCCGACATGCCGTTGATCCATTCAACGGTAATACTACCTCCTGATTGGTCCAAATTTTTCCATGCACTTCTTTGCATACCCCTCCTACCCGGCCATCCCATTGGCTTCTTCTCGAGGTTCTTCAACAGAAGGTTGACGATTCGGTAGCTCGACCTCAGCAGCAGTTGTCTCCATTTCATTGGATGATGCTGGCACCTTCAGATGCTTCTCCTGGCTTGATGTTGACGAGTTTCAAGCTGACGCGCTTTGTCCGTCGAATGGACCAGTCTGCGGTGACCGAAGTCTGACGTCTTCCGGTAGATGTGTCAACTTCGATGCTGACCACGGTTCCGTTGACGCGCTTACTTTCCAAAGGGAACCGAATAGTCGCTTACACTCAGCCGCTGACGTGACAAGGGTTGCGCGAGTGTTGACAAGGTTTCCGGGCTGTTGACGGGGGCATTTGGATTCGTCATTTTTGGTTAAATTTTTCGATGTTGACAAACTTGTTGTGTGTTCGAATGAACTGTTGAGGAGTAAACTCCGAAGTTTTGCACGGTTGACTACCTAAGGGTGCTATTAGATATGGTGAAAAGCTAATGTGTCATTGTGTAAGTTTTTATATAAAATCTAGCCGTTAGAAATATGGACTCATATGAGTACATTTGGACTCATATCAGTACTATTGTCCTCTGGACACTAGAGATTCCCTAAATGAGTTATAAATGACCGACCTGTACTCGTCAAAAATTTAAGAACTTTGCGGCACTGAATGCATTAAACTTCTTTCTTAATATCAACGGTCCAGTCCAGGAACTGACTACAGTATTTAGCTAGCAAAGTGCCAACTGGGTGGTCCACGTCGGCCACGTGCAGAGGTGTGCATGACACAACTGCGTTCGCCAGAGACGACCAACCCGTGTAACTAATTCGCGACATATTCTAGTTCCGATAACGCCAATTAACGTATGCAGCTTCTCCGCGATGCACGGGAGGAGATCCTCATGAAGAAGTTAGTACTGGGAGAAGGCGAACCCAGGGAATCGACAGCCAGCAGCTGGAAATCGAGGTTGGAGGCCTGTGTGGGGTTGTCGGAAGGTGGCGGATTCAACGCGATCTCGTTGCGGTGCGCAAGTGAAGCAGCACCTCCCACTTCACAGGTAGCTTTTGATCGTGCGTCGACCTTGAACGGTGAGAAGACGGTGACGTTGCAGGCGATGGGGCGTTTCGCAATACCGCCAGGAGATGCTGGTGGCTGGGCGAGGATGCCACCGGGTCGTAGCTCGGTGCCTCGCACCAGGAGCGGGACCTCAAAGTGGCAGTCCAGGCCGAGCTGCACGGACGATACGGCCGGCAATGACGTTGCGGGGCGAGTCATGCCGGTGCTTGCCACCGAACCAAGCAGGGCACAGGTCCACTGCGTGGTCTCCACAATGTCCATGGTCTTTTGCGATGCTCACAGTTCGGAGGGAGCGAATCATCGTAAACAGACGGTCCAAGGTAGCGACGTACCATGGTCTTCCAGGGCACTGCCCACACTTCCGGGTCGGTGGAGGGGTGCGCGAGGAGGTATGCGGCATCGGCGCCTTTGCCGAATGCTGTGCCTCACTGCGGCGGCGGTGTGATCATGAGGATTTGGGGAACGAACTCAGACTTCGTCGTTCCTGCGTGCCTTGGCCAGCGCCTCCGGCTGCACACCCTTTACGTAGGATTGCACGTGGGGGTGTGCGCTGCTGAGAGAAGAAAGTTGGCAATTTTCAGAATATGCCTTTTGAGACCGTTTCAGCTCTCAATCTCATGCGGATGCCTTCTGCAGTACTGTACTGTACTGTACATACATGTACAGTACGTAGGTGAGTTTGTTTCGTCCTTAAACACGCCGAAGGCTGTCACACATGTTTTAAATTCCTTTGGTTTTGCTTTTCGCCCGTGGAAAAGATTGATTTTCTCTAAATTTTAAACTTTGAAACTTTTTTGCCGGTCAAGGAACTGCGGTATTTGAGTTCCGGAAACTTGGGAAATTTTCAGTTACTTGACTGCTTGCAACTATGTATTCCATAAGAGAAAGCGTTCCATAAGTCCTTAAAAACATATAAAAAGCTGATCGGAAACTCTTGTCGTCCCGCCCACTCTTCGTTTTGCGGTACCGGCCGGTAGCCAATAGCGTGACAAGGCTTGGCAGTCTCGAGCCTCCAACTCCTTGGAATCAAAAAATTGCGTATACTGTACTGTAAAGTGCTTAACGACAATAGTTCAGGACTACATTTTTTTTTTTTTTGTACAATGGTACTGTGGGTTGCATGTGTGAGACCTGTCTTTGCACAGTTTATAGTGAAAATTAAGAATAAAAAAATCAATTGATTAAATTACTGTTCAACAACATTATTGCTTATTCTATTGGTATACTGTAGTTATCATTAATGGTCATCCTTCAAATTTCAAATAAGATAATCAGAAGTTAAATCTGGCACTACAGTATTCCCTTTGCCCTTAGCCTAGGATCACCATTCGTATAAAGTAAATGGAGACCGAGAAATCCTGCGCGCAGTACAAGGGTTTGGTACGAAGGTGTAGCGGCATTCAAAAAACATTGGAGAAATCACAATCCGTGACGCCTTGGTAGCTGTCGTCGTTGGATATCAGTCCCTGTCACCGCAACAGTCAACTGTTTTGTCCTCGCAGTTTCCTTTCTCCTCTACTCCCCTTCCTGCGCTTGTCATCACCCCTTCTTAAACCCAGCACCCCGACACTGCGACGCATGTCGTTGTACAGCTTTAATTTCTTTGCTCAAGTACCACTTTCCTAAATCAACAACTTACTTTCACCATGGTCAAGAAAAGAAACAACCCAGACGGTAAGTCTCATTTTGTGCCCTATGTGGTAACTACCTGAACAAAGCTGTCGTGCCTAAATTCTCACCGTTTTCTTCCTAATTGCAATTCATCCATTTTCTTGCCCTCTTCATGCCGTCACTGTTCATGTATTAAGATTACGATGACGACGACGATGATCCTGAGGAATACGATTCCTATGGAGAGGAGGAAGACGATGAAGGTCCTCGCTCCTCCCGTCCAAAGAAACGCAAGAAGCGCAATGCCCTCATCGATCTAGAGGCTGAGGAAGATGATGCGGAAGATGACGACGAGGATGAGGACGGGCCCGTGGGTGATCTCATTGCAGATGACGATGAAAATGTTGAAATCGATCGTGCTAGAGAACAGATGCGTGCCCAGCGTTTCGAGCGGGAACGAGTTTTGCGAAACGAGAACCGGAAGAAACTGAGCGCTACTACCGCGATCGCTTCGGTGATGATAATTATGCAGAGGATGACGAGGCTGATGCCCCGAGACAACTGGCATTGATCAACAAAGCTTGTTGCCAACGATTCGTGATCCAAGGCTATGGATTGTTAGGTGTAAGAAGCCGGGACATGAGCGACGTGCTGTGTTGTCTTTGTTGCAGAAGAGTTTCAACTTGAGGAGAAAAGGGATAGATATTGGCATCTTCTCGGCTATTGCCCCTGAACATCTAAAGGGCAGAATTTACATCGAAGCATTTAGTGCCGCCCAAGTCGAGTTTGCTATTAATGGTTTGGAGCTGTTCACGGCATATGAAGGCATAAACGCTGAGGCTCGACGAGATGACTGATGTTCTCAGGCCAGGGAAGAGGCCTGGTAAACAAGCGGTGGGTAACTGGGTCAGGATTTCGAGGGGCTTTACAAGGGAGATTTGGCTCAGGTTTGCGGTATTCGAGAGGGGTCAGGGGAAGGACATCTAATGGTTAGAATGATTCCGAGATTGGACCTGAAGGGCGAAAAAGACTATATGGAGGGCTTCGGCGGTGAAACATACGGGGAGGATAAGGAAAAATCAAATGGAGCTAGAAGAAAGGGCCGCCCCCCTCAAAAGCTGTTCAGTAAGAGCGAGCTGTTTCGGCTCACGGGAAGTGTCGAAGTTTACCCTCAGAAAGATTCGCTCACTGGTGAAATTTTCCAAGTTTGGAATGGGGAGAAGTACCGCCATGGGCTTCTTTACAAGCCCATGTCAGGAAAGACACTGATAACAGGGGAAGCCGTCCAGCCTCAGTTAGAAGAGCTGGATAAGTGGCTTGCGGCCGAAAAGAATATGCGGGAGATCTTTGCAGATGACCCGAACAGCATGGATGCGGAGGAGGCATCGAGAGGGCTGGGCTTAGATATCAGTGCTGTAGCGGGCAGTCGTAACGCAAAGCTCTTCAAGGGTGACACTGTTCGTGTGACAGCAGGTGAGCAAAAGGGTCTGAGCGGCACGATTGCATCTTTTGATGGAGATGTTGTGTTGCTTCAAATTCCTGAGTTCCCAGATACGCTAAGAGTGGCACGCTCGGATGTAACAAAACAGTTTAAACTCGGAGACCACATCAAGGTGTCTACGGGCAAGTTTGCCGGTTACGCTGGAAGCATTGTCAAGGTCGAGGGAGACGTGCTCACCGTTTTCACTGACTCTACGAATGAAGAGATCGTTGTGTTAAGTATGCAGGTTGCAGACTCTTCAGACATCAACACTGATGTCGGATCTCAGAAGTTAAGTGCGGCCCAAGCAAAAATGCACTACGAATTGTTTGACCTTGTTCAGTTGCTCGCCGATTCCAGTGAGGTAGGAGTTGTAATTCAGGTACGACATGAGGGCGCGACAATACTGACTCACAAAACCAGACGAAGGCTGTGCCATTTGGGCGATTAAGAACAAGATTACAGATCCCAGGATTCGTGCGAAAAGACTCTCGCGGAAATCCGATTGCAGCCAATGATACCATTCACGTCGTAGCAGGTCCACTTAAGGACAGGCAAGGAATCGTGAAGCATGTCACAGGGAACACTGTGTTCTTTAAGGCACGGGATGAGATTAAGAACTGTGGAATGCTATCAGTTGTATCGAAAGAGTGTACTGCATCTACTGCGGCGGCCAGGACGCTCACATTTACGCAGGCCACGTCGCAAGCTTCGAGGTTTAAGTGCCAGCGCCAATTCCGAGAGGGTCTATTGCCTCGTTTGGATCCGCACGTTCGCGAGGTGGCGGTCGTCGTGGAGGAGGTCGTGATCCCCTCATGAGGAAAGATGTGAAGATTACAAAAGGCCAGTACAAGGGATACACTGGAAAGGTCGTGGACACGACTGAGGAGGCTGTTCGAGTTGAGCTGAGCTCAAAAATGAAGACCATCACAATCTCAAAATCCAAGGTGAAAGATCTAAGTGACACTTCTGGAAGCCGCAGTGCGCCTAGCGTTAATGCTAGGAGAGATGGGCAGAGACCACCGGCCATGGCTGGAGGCCAAGGCGGAAGCCGAGGTATCAATCCTAGTCAACACCGCGGTCCGTTTACGACCGTGGTCAGACTCCACGTGTCGACAGTTTCGCCATGACCCCAAGAGCTCGAGGTGCAACCCCACGCATAGGAGCCACACCAGCTCACTCTGGATTTGGATCTGCGACACCTGGAAGAGATGACTTTAGGCCCTGGCGCACGATGTCACAGGCGAATGATTACGGATCTTTGAACAAGATGTATGGGGGGCCAATGCCCCGTACACCCGCAACTGAGTTGGCGAATCCTTACAGCGCTGGTCCACAAACGCCTGCAACCCCTGGAATGGATATTCCCAAAACTCCGGTTGGGGGAGGATTCGGCATTGTGGAACCGAGAACACCTGCAAATAATGCAGAGCCGAGCACACCTGCTGCATACCCAAACGCAGAACCGCGCACGCCAGCGTATCCAATGCAGAGCCCCGTACACCTGCACCGGGTATGGAGCCCGCCACGCCGGCGCCGGGAATGGAGCCATCGACCCCGGCGCCTGGTTTCGAGCCACGTACGCCTGCTCCTGGACAAGAACCCCGAACGCCTGCTGGTGTTGAACCAAGTACTCCAATGGTTCAAGAGCCAGCTACTCCGCATACGCCGGGTGGGTCCCGCAGACTCCGCACGTCCCAGAGGAGCAGCCATCCCCACTTGGTTATCGTGTTCTGATCGACGTAGAGGTTCTTGTGTCCAGCCAGAATAAGCTAAGCGCCGTTGTCACTGACGCTGCCTCGAATGGATCTGCCATAACAGTGCGAATGTTGACTGGAGAAAACGCCGGTGAAGAGTTTACTGTGCCTGGAAACGATATCACACCAGTACAACCGCGTCCCGAAGTTGGAGCGGTGCAAGAATTAGTGAAGGTTTTGGACGGACCATCAGCTGGCCAAGTTGGGCGTTTGGAAAGTGTTGTCGATAAGGATCAAGATTTTGGAAGGCTTCATCCGATTCACACTGGAGAGACTGCCACCCTTAACATGTCCCTAGTAGCCAAGTGTAGTGAGACTGCTGCTGGTGGTTGATTTGTATTGAGTAAAGTGCAGAATGAGGCTGCACATTGTGAACATTACTCCAGGCTTTTTACTTTCATGCTCTATCTGCCATGCCCCGAATATATCCGTTACCAGTCGCGGTCTCCTGGACAGCGGTCAGTGTTACACTTTACCTGCCTCAGTAAAGTTTGTGTGTTCTGTACGATAGCGCTTTGACTCGCATTCTGCTCGCATAGCTGTATCGGAACTGTTTAATCGCGGAAGTTGCATAGTTTCCTGATTCGAGTACGGATATGGACGGCCTCGTTCTGGCAGCAACGCTTAGCCGCAACGTAACATTTCCGACTGAACCCCTTGAATGAGCAACTGCTGTTAGGATAACTGCGCCACTATCGGTTCTAACGGAGATTCCCGCTCTATTTATCGTGACATGTAGTACATCGCAATGCATTTGTATACATTTCATGTACCAGTCTACAAATGCATTGTTCAGAACTGAAACGGATTGATAGAGGTACGTTCTTTTATCACAGTAGCATGATGAAAGTGAATCTCTGCAAAGTCCTTCAAAACCTAAGTTTTGAGTCGTTGCAATGGAAAAATGACTGTCCAGTTCCGCCGCCATCTAAACATTTAGTATGCTAAACATTGTAAGGAAAAATATCAGCCGATGGGTCGAACACTTTGTTGGTATCCCGGTAAGGAACCTTCATGGGCTATAGACTCCGGCAAGGGGGGCGATAGTCCAGAGCCGGAAATTCTATATACGACACCCCCTCTTTTTACCATCAAAAAGAACAGACCAAGGAAATACAACAAAACTCTGGAAACCCATTCTCTTTATATGATATATAAAGGAGTAAAGTTTCAGAGGGACTTGCCAATTGGTTCTTTAAAAAATCTAAAAAAGGCTACCAAAAAGGGGGAAATCCGATTACGACAGTTGAGCAATACTCAGCAGTATTGCGACGTTCCCGCCTATATCAACGCTTTATTATACTGCATACCATTGCAGCATACTTCCGAATTGACCCTGACCGCGAAACACGGTACACACCATGGGTCGCAAGCCCAGTTTGACTGAACGAGAAAAGGGCGCCATCCTCGAGCTTCACAAGCTAAAGCTACCTGTCGCAGAGATAGCGAGGCGTGTCAATCGGTCTCGGTCTTGCATTTCATTGTTTCTTAAGGAACCAAACAAATATGGGATTCGAAAAAAATGTGCAAACAACCGCAAAATCACTGATTATGCCTTGCGTCGACTCCACCGGGAGGCCTCCAAATCACTGACAACTTCAACAAAACTCAAGAACGACCTCTCCCTACCAGTTACAAGCCGCCGTATCCGACAGTTGTTGTCCGAGGCTCCACATCTTCGACTCCAGAAGCTTAAACTCTCCCTTCCGTTGACGCCAACTCATATGCAAGCTCAGCTGGAGTGGGCACGGGAGAGGCACAACTGGTCAAGGAACCAATGGGCTCGTGTGGTATTTTCGGATGAAAAGAAGTGGAATCTGGATGGGCCCGACGGTTGCCAATCATACTGGTATGATTATCGACACCAGGAAACGATTCTATCTCGCCGTCAGAATGGAGGTGGAGGGGTGATGTTTTGGGCTGCTTTTGGCAAGGGGGTTATTCGAGAATCGCGTTTCTTTCAGGCCGGCAGAACGCTACAAAGTACTGCGAAACGCTGGAGAGCTACTTAATGCCGTTTGCAGCTTCTATGTTCTCTGGGCCTTGGCAGTTTCAAAAGATAACGCATCTATACACAAGGCTAAGTTGACGTTGGAGTGGTTTGCGCCAAAAAATTTGAATGTCATGCAATGGCCAGCTCGTTCTCCAGATTTAAATCCTATCGAGAACATGTGGGGGTTGCTTTCTAGGAAAGTTTACTGCGGTGGAAAGCAGTTTGACACTGTCGCTGAACTTAAACGTTGCATTCTTGTTGAGTGGGGTCAGTTAGGGCAAGAATTACGTTACAACCTTGTCAAAAGCATGACCAGTCGGTGCAGAGAGGTGCTTGAGAATAGGGGAAAGGAGACAAAATACTAACATGTGTGTTTCCTTGATGATAATGTACTAAAGACACTCCCTGTCGTAATCAGATTTCCCCCACTCTGGTAGCCTTTTTTGATATTTTAAAAAAATAATTGTCAAATGTTTACAAAACTTTGGTGCTTTAAAAAATATATAAAAGAAATACTTTTGGCAAAGTTTCGCGCTATTTTCTGGGTTGGTTATCTTTTTAGTGCAAATAGGGTGGAATGTCGAAATTGAATTTCCGGCAATGTAGGAGTACGGTTCTGGTTAAGCTGTAGAGATAGTGGGGCTTTCAAGGTCGATCGATTCCATGCGATGGTTGGCAAACAACCCCGGCGGGAAATAAGTCTTGACAGGGGTGCCCTAGCCTTACCGGAATTCCAAAAGTTGTGTTGCGATTTTGAATATGCGGTGCGGTGTGCTGCTGCAATTTAGACATATTGAAGAAAGACCATCGCCGTGAGACGACCTGTAGGTGGGGGCAGCAGCGGCGACACTGGACCAGACAGCGAAACTTATCCGTTGCAGCAGTTGGCCTTGACGACAAAGTAACGCCGGGGAGAGCGGAACGATATCCGTTTAGCGATGTCTTCGAGGACACTTCAAGAGTGCGCCAAGGGTGTCAAATGAGAGCGTGACGAAATGCCTCCGGATATAGAGAAACGGGTTGCCATCCTCAGGAAGGAGTGCGTCTCGCATCCTCCGTTGGAACGTCGTGAGTTGGGAGGTATCAGCGAGCTCAGCAGCGTCGGCCACCTTCTCAACGGCGCGTCAAATTGCGGTAGAGGTGAACGTATTGTCGCATGCAGTGGATTTGTCCGGTGGCGAACCATGGACTGGAGCGCTGGGTTGGACAAGAATATCGTACGGGGGATCGGTGGTGCCAGCCAGCAGGAAAGGAACTTCGTACTGACATGCGAAACCAGCGGGCGTGAACGCACGCCTGCTGAAGAAATTCGTAATGGGGTTGTAACGGTGCATTGTGCCAAAGGCAGACATGCAGATAGAGGTATGATCTCTTCGGGGTTCATCGGGCAAGGCAATGGAGAGAACAAATCTGGGCCATTGAGTCCTCGTGACTGGGGAGGTCGAGATGTTGGTGCAGAATAACACAACAGACATCTCTGTGGATCCTGGAGGTGGCGGAAAGATAGGCAACAGTAAAGGTGGAGGCACCGCGGGACAGAATGGAGTTGAGGCAGGCATTTTGCCGGATACATGAGGCGCTGTGGTCATGAGGGTTGGGGTGGGCGTCCCAGAGCTCATCCTCCCGGAATGTGCGCGTGACTTCCAGCGTGCCTATCAGGAGGGTGACGGTGTGGTCGGTGCGCTGGCCTGATAGGGACGCTGGAAGTCACGCGCACACGCCCGAGTGCCAGAAGCGCTCCGGGAGGAGTGTGACTTATCCACGGAGGGGAATGCGGGGAATACGTCGTAGATGGAGGGGTAAGGATGGTCAGGGCCAGTGACTCGACGCTTTACAGAAGCATAAGAGTTGCGCGTGGGAAGCACGGATATTACTGGTGAGCGGTTGGAATTAATATCCACCGAATCTGATGGCCAGTGTGACCTGCGAATGAGCGGACGTTGTGAGTGAGACGCGATTGAGCGGGGCATATCTCTCCATCTGGAGGTGTGACGAACTTCAACTATCTTAGCTTACACTGTCAGCAAGGCTCGTAATCCTCATAATACATGAATTAAAGATGATTATATATCCGGAGGTCATGAAACCGGATCGCGAGCGGAAGTTAAGTATCCGGGGGCACTAAGCGAAAAAAGTGTTGAACGAGTCAAACCGACGAGGCGGCGCTTCGAGATGGAAGCGGGTGTAGGCACCGACACTTGTGTCAACAAAGGCCCTTGTAGATTTGCAGCTGTGTATGAAAGCCTAGAGTTGTTGACACATGGAATCAGGAGAGCGCAGAGAGGTGCTGAGAAGCGAAATGTTATTCTCACATACCAGGGAGACGGGGACAGCATCGGTGAGGGCATTAATAGTGGGCTACAATGCGCGAAACTTAGAGGCGTTTATTTCGAAGTTGCGAGCGAGCCCCCGCAAGATCTGAGGCGCCTTTGTCACCTCCGGGATCGCACCAATACAGTAAGAGTGTCATTGTCTGCGTACCAGCGGTTTAACAGGTCACATCTCGCGGATACGCGGTAAGTGGCACGAAGAAGAGGGAGAATAGGACCATACTGACGGGATGACCTTGTTGGGACCCTCGCGATTGGAGAGGAGAAAGGGGATGGGATACTAGGACGAGAAGTGGAGGGCTCTGCCGTAGATCATGTTGATAAAACGACAAAGGGTCGCAGTGTGGGACAGGAGAGCTGGGTAAGTGCACCCAGAGCGACGCGTAACCGTCTGTTATCCTATTAATGGAATTCTTTCTTCTATTTTTTCGATTTGTTCGTCATAATAGTTTGTTTTTTCCCTCTTAAGACTTTTGAAAAAGCTGGCTTCTCTAACTTACTTGATATTGTATTGAGTAATATATGTTTGACAAGTACTTGCTAGCCTATGCGCTCGTTGACTGCTGTAACAAAAATTGGTAAAATCTTTCATATTTTGTGCTAGACACATTGGATTTCTCCATCGGAGATAAACCTTCATCGTTCTTCAAAACTGTAGGTAAATACTTCATAGGAAGTACACAATCTGTGCACACATGTGAATACTTACAAATTTTATAATATATTGTGATGTGGTCGCTAATGTACCTATTGTGTTTCATGTTGAGTGAATTTGTTGAAAAGACCAGGGCTATTATACTGATCCTCTTATCCACATAAGGAATTAACGTAGCCCTTTGGATTATAGGGGAGCCTTCTATGGCTAACGCCAGTTCGATCGACGTGCATTTTTCGTTTGTATCTTTTGAGGTAATAGATTATTCCTAGCAAAAGGGGCCTAGGAAAATCCCTGTTGCAAGAGCTGCATCCATTCGTGCGGTTGATCACAAAAATCTACAGACTGAGACTCCTTGAGTCTTCGGGTGACTGAATAAGGTTTATAGAATATCTGTCACAACTCTATCTTGGGTGGTTGTCTTAGTTAGGGGCTAAGACACTCATACTTCAACTAATTGCAAACCAATCTTTGTAACTAAAGCTACCTTACGAGTTTAAGAGGAGGTTCTTGCCCTCACCACCTCACCCTCAGTGGTAATCAAAAGTAGTTTGTCATATACCTTGACTGAAAGCTATATTTATTAATGCCCTTAGTACGTATGTATTCACTTTGATTAATGCTCGAAAGAATGTGGTTTTTGTGTGATTTTCACCTTTACAACAGTTTTCGTCTTATAAGGTTAAGAGGTTTCCCTGATATTTTTCTTTAAATCTCAATTTGAGGATTCCTCTTTTATTGCTTCCTTTTTAATTTTCCTTTATTTTCTAAGCGATAATCAAGAGTTTTAATAAATCAATTCAGATTTTGTGAGAAAATATCGAACAATTAGAATTAATTGAATTTATTTTCAATACCTGATTGTGAATTTTATCACTCTTCTATTCCTTTGAAACATAAAATATATAATCTCGCTACACTTCAGACTAAAAACACGAAACGGTGGCTTTAAAATCGAGCTTCAAAAAAGAAAAGACGTTTTTTGTTCAATCAAAGCAGAAGGGCGGGTTGATAATAATGGATTTTGGGTTCAATGTAACTTATTTTATTAATCATTAGAGCCTTTTGTACAGTAGGGGAAGTAATGCAGATATAGGGCATTGCACGAATTGAGGATAGCACCTTCCTGGATATGACGATGTGGCTTAATCGGAGGGTCAAACTTCAAATATTTTTACATCCATAGAGGCCTTATCTAAACAAATGAAAAGTATATTAGATGCATGTTATTGGCCGTATTTTTTCCATCTGCTAATTTAGGATAAAAAATTCTAGTCATGGACAAGGGCATTTTTAATGAAAAATAAACTTAATAGTCTATTTTCGCACCTGATCTCTTCAAAATTTGTGCACAGTGGTTACCCATGCTGTTGAGTAATTTTTCGATCAAATTTTGTTCAAAATTTGCATGATCTCTGACTGCGGGGTCTACAAAGTCCTTGATGGTATGAAATCCGATATTAATATTAGCTGCCCTGGAGAGGGACCTTCCACATTATAAATTGGATTAAAGTCTGTAAACAAAGCAGACTTTGCCGTAACATGGGCCAAATTACTACATAAAACAAACTTTAACGGCATCTTGACATCATTTTAAGGAACAAATAAGTTGTTCAATGCTGCAAATTACTTGAAAATGTCTTGATTTCCTTGTAAAGTATCCAGAGCGGAGAAATCTAAGGACCAATAACAACTTAGCACTATCTCTCTTCCACCTTTGATCTTTCTCTTCGATGAAACGATTCTATGCTTGTAAATGGAGTGCAAGAAGTGAGAAACCTCGACTTTTCTCTTTAAATCAAAGGTTTTATCGCCACATCAGGCACCAAACTCCATTCTAAAGTAGAATTATTGTGGTGCGAGCAAGGCCAATTTAGACGTGCTGTTTGGTCAGCTCTGTTAAAATGTTTTTCAAGCTTCACATTTCAGGAAAAAAGCGGTTCGAATCAGATAAAATTTTCTGAACTCTATATTTTCCGATTGGTATATCGAGTTCATTTCTAAAGTGTGACGTTGAGGAACTACTCATAAAATAGCCTCGATTTAATGATAGGGCTCTATTTACAGAGATTTAAGTGTTTTTCATTGAACCATGTTTGTCCCATAACCTTCTTAATACCTTTAATTTCTCTATGTAATGTTCTTTTACCTCATTATGCATTCGTGGGTGGCGCTATCGGTTTTTTCCTCCCCCTCTAAAAACAGAAGTTGATCTTTATCTTTTTTCGCTTATTTCTTTTCCTTTTAACACGTTGGTGCCTCTCAGTTTCTGATACCTATATGAGGTAGTGGACGGCTTTTCGAAATCATTCATACCTGCCGTTTCATTTTTATGTGCTATCCAATTTCGAGTATCTTAACTTTTTCTATTTCATAAAAACTGTTTTTGACTCAACTGCTTTATCATTAATATAATATAATATAATTTAATTTAATTTACAATGCTGCCTTACAACTGTGTAAATTATCGAGAACGACAATTTATTTCCATTGGACTGCAACATTTAGTGGTGGTGCATCATATTAACTCTAGGCTTTCTAAGTCGTGCGTGGTGCGAATCTGCAGGAGAACTTCCGAAGGATGACTAATAAGTGATGTTTCACAACCCTATGACACACTCGGAAGCTGATATACGGCAAATAATTAGCTGTAGAGAATATTTTCAGACAATTATAGCAGCATTTCTCAACTCGCATCCATCTGTGGATGACAAATCGTACGAGAGATGTGGAAAGTGATGCTACGTCATCAACTGTGAGTTCATATGTCCAAAGGCTTCGCTTCGAATCCCATGCAATGTTCAAGATCCCATGACCTCTTTGACAAAGTTCTCGGATGAACTAACCGACACTAACCGACACAAGTAGTAGTGAAGGTATTTGGACGAGAGTTGTTCAAGGCAGATGTAGACGGCGTCCAGGATATGGTTAACCGCTTTCTCTAAAAATATTGATTCCATGTTTTTGAAGAAAAACTATCATCAGAAGCTCGTTCAGATAAACCTTAGTCATCCTTGAATTGCATGTCTTCGTAGCAAGTCTGAAGCAATCCGTTAGCCAATTTACAGTATAATTCATTCAGGGGCATAGAATCACGGCTTCGGCAGAGTCTTTATGTATACTCCACGCATCGGCATAAAAAATAGCGAGAAAGGTAGTTTTAACTATGATCGACCTCTCATTAACTCAATTTAATCTCTGATTGTATATCTTCCTAACACAATCAGTTGAAACTGTCAATAATGGAGCATGTATCATAGAAAATCTCACAAATCTCCGCAATATCTGTCTCGAAGCTTTCACGTCTCGATGGCCACCGACAGACCTACACCTTTCCCTGTAAAATATGGTTTCCCTTCCTCTTAGTATCATTAGTAATGACAAAATATCTTCTGCCATGGTCCACTAATATACCTACAGCAGTTCCTTTCTCATTACATATCTTTAAATTGAAAGAGAAATATTCTATTAGGTTCGTAATTCCACGCTCAGAAAGAATATTCAAAATATGCTATAGTTCCTTTTCGGGAAATTTTCAGATGTTTTTACAGATTAAG
Source organism: Kappaphycus alvarezii (assembly GCA_002205965.3). NCBI lineage: Eukaryota > Rhodophyta > Florideophyceae > Gigartinales > Solieriaceae > Kappaphycus > Kappaphycus alvarezii. The sequence continues at coordinate 617,737 of NADL03000015.1, forward strand.
AGAATAAAAAATCAGCACTTACGATCCCATCTGATGCAAAAAATGCCTCAAACGGATTCAATATCTGCTTTTTTCCTTTAGCAATTGCTGTGTATCGACAGATTCCATGTAACGCTGTCCTTCGTTTCCCATGATGAACTCATCTCCTCAACCAAATACCTTCCGTATACGAGCATTGATTGATCTATTGAAGCAATCAGTCCCGGCTCTTCAATCCACTTCTGTTATTTTGTACAAAAAAATTCATCGGGCCAAGCACAGCTTCCATCGGACTCCGTCTCTTTATTTTCATTAGTTGTTTGATTAAAAATGTTAATTGTATTGAAATGGGTATTCAGGCTTGGAATCGAGCTTGGAATCTCTCGAGATTCGGAGATATTCGTATTCATATAATGGTAGTGGCTATGAAAGTAGCTCTGGTACCTTTTCGTGTGTATTATTTGAAATAAACACTTCTCTGGTCGAGAAAAATATGCTGAAATCGCTCCAAAATACCCCATTTTTTAATTGTCCCATTATCAGGGGTGTTTATAGTATCTCCTTGTGCGAGAATGGAGAAAAAATTCCTTCTCTCCGGTATGCAGATACGAGGAGATATCAGTGCAGCCTGAATAATAAATTATTCAATACAGTACACTTACACTCCCGGGCACAAATATAAGAAATTCACGAAATTGTCGCTACCCGAGAAATTTTTTCTTTAAAGCTGCCTCTTCTTGGAATCCCTCGAATCGCTGAACCTCCAGATGAACTCTTCTTTTTTGAATAATAGCATTTTTAAACCTGTACCTGGCGGTTATATTTGAGGAAAATGACATATCTATACAACAGTATTATTTAAAAGCCGCTGGAAGACTAAAGCAGTTACATATTTAACATTTAGTACTACAGCTTACTTCTACCAGCCTTTAAAACATCTGCAGCACGTCTTTTAATCAAACTAATTAGATAAACAATTCAAGATTGATGCATATTATCCTATGAATCTTGTAACACCATGTAAGTTGCTTAAAAGTGTCAAATTAACTACAAACCTCGGAAACATACCCCACTCATATGCAATAGTATTTGGATGAAAAGATTGCTACAGACACTTCATGGACCTTATTCTCTGAGTTGAAAGCCGCTCCAGTATACCACCGCAGACATGAACCGGTCAATTATCCTGCTGATACGTCCTACCACTCAGAACATCTTTATCAGCTAAAACATTTTTTTTCATACTCTATACCTTTCAGATAAACTGCTGCATTCTATTGGTCCTTCATTTTCACTAAATTTGCCTTCCCAAAACTAGAATTTGCTCCCTGGAAAATGATGTCACCTATTTCTTTCTGTATTCTCGAGAAAACCTCATGAGCAGTTTTTAAATCATACCAATAGCTTGAGTATCCGTCAATTCCATCAAAGTAACAAACGTTTCTCATCTGAAAACAACCAGACAAAATTACGCATCACTAAAAAAGAAATAAAAGAGGCCAATTTTTCCTCGCTTCTTTGTGGGCTGTAGTGAGCTGTGGGGCCCGAAGCGCTCTCCTGAACTTGAAATGGCTTTTTCCGTTTAAGACCGTCGAATCTGGCGCTTAGACATCGTTAGTCCCAGCTGAGGCGTCAAGGTTCCAGATGTTTTGCATCCCTTGGAAGCCTCTCTCACAAATCTCCTGATGTCACACACCAACAGCTTGGGGTGGAACCTCCAGTCTTCTCATTCTTGTATTCTTAAAGGACTCCAGGGAATTTTTACAGCACACATACACTTCTACTCAGTTTGTCAGTAATGGCGGAGACACTGAGTCATTGTGAGCGGTACGAAAGCACTTGGCCTTGCTCAGTTGCCGTGAGAGGCGTTCTACAGGGCATTCTGTCTCTCTGAAGTCAGCGTTCACATTAGCGAGAATTTACTGCTTGATATTTTATGTTAATAGAATCTTATAGGGTTTAGTGTTGCATATACGGCATTGCTGTCTTATATTTGATAAAGCACCCAAGCCAAGGTACCCTGTAGGATATTCCGGGTCGCAACCGATCATATCTTTCAAATATTAAACCACCCCACATTTCCCCCCCAATGCAGAATATCCTAAAGCTGTAGGGTACAAAAGGCGAACTGCCGATGACAAGCATAGTTGAATGAACAGAGGGGGAAAATTGGGTGTTTATATGATTGAAAAATAGGTTTGCTAATGAACAGAGTGAACAGTCTACATATGTTCCTGAAATACTTGGCTTCTTCAATTCCTGTCCTTCGCCAAGCGTAACTTACCGTACTTCTATCAAGGGTGCGGCACAGCACAGCACCATATGTACTGCATTGTGATGTGCCCCAATCCCATCCCCTCCCTGGCATGCCATGGGGAGATACGTCTGGAAGCTTCCAGATGTATCTCCTCGGGTGCGGCGCTGTACAGCACTGTACATGCGCAGTTATGGGGTATGTACAGTACTGTTCTTTGCATACAGTAACTTGCGTGCCACACGCCCCCCCGTTGAGGGTACGCTGCCGCCCCGGGCGTATTGTACAAATAAAGTACAGTTCACTCCGCCCAAGCCTTCCCTCCACACCACCGCACCAAAGTCTGCACGTCCGCCCCTAAACCTGCACACCGCCATACCGATACGCACATTCCTAGCGCCTTGTTCTCCGGCGTTCACCGCTAAGCCTCCACACCGCCACACCAGAGTACGGACGTTTCTGGTGCCCTTCCTTCATTGACTTTTCAATCTCCCCTGCCTATCTCCTTCAGCTTCCTCCGCGGTTTCCTTTTCTTCTCAACACGGATCTCACGTCTTCTCTGGGGCTACGAGCGAGCGCCCTCTGTGAGGTGCCGTGGTGCATTGAGACTGCCTTTTTCCACGTAGAAGAGAGCAGGCGGTCAGACCGGATTGCGTGGGCTACGGTTGAGGGGAGAAGGCAACCAAAGCGGAGGTGGAGTGGCAAGAGGCGTTAGTCTTGAAGCCTCAGTTCGAGGATGGCCAAGATGCGGCAGAGGGCCGATAAAAGCACTGCGTCACAGCCTCTCGTCGTCAGTTAGCTGCTAAAACGGCCCGGGTGGCCAGTCTCACCTCCTCTCAGGTCACCCGACCTGCCGCTGTTCGCCTCATGGGACGCCGGGAAACCACTAAAATCACGGTGCTCTCGGGTTCGCCGTTCCAATTCAAGGCGTACTCGCCGAGTTCACCCACCCCGATGGCAGTGAACGAGAGTGAGTTCCGTGCCCTCTTCGGTTGTCATATGGCCCCCTTAGTGCGCCGTTTCGACAACAAGGAGATAACAGCCGCCGATTCTTATGCCCTCGGTCTCACGGAGTCGACTAATGACCTCCGCTTGTACGCGTCAGTCCCAGAGGGTGCACGGTCGATTCTCGACGTCCGGTGGTGCAGCAAGGAGCAGGTGTACAGGGCTGCTGAAGAGGATTCTGGAGAAGATCATGTCATCCTTCTGTACACTCAGCCTTCGAGGGTTACGGCAACGAACACCAGCATAACTTTGAGTGTGATAGGTTCGAACTAGGTCATCTCGATCGCATCGGGCCGTCCTGTACATCCACTCCTGGTGCCAAAGCAATCCCGACAGGAAGTTGGTAATATCCTCTACCCGTTCCCGAGAGCATCTATGGCCCCCATTTCCCGCCGGCTCCTTCCCTCTGTCGCGTGCCATTCAGAGACGATCATGAAGGCTGCATTGGAGCTTCTACTTCCAACGGCCTGGCCGAGCTTGGAGATAACGACCAGGCGCGGCGGTGGTATTATACCTTCCGAAACCTGGCTGATAATAAAAGAAAAGAACCATCCAGTTGTGGCCGTTTCCGTGACCTACGAGATGCCCAGAAGCACCTCCTTTCAATAGACCTCGTCCTGCAAAGGCATTACCACTCAACTCGCCGGTTTCCTCCCTTCTTGCCCTTCCCGCGGGAGTCTATATTGTCACCCTGGCCGACTCAAACGGTGTCAACTACTGCGTTACGGTGAACCTCGGACCGCGGCGCCTGCTGGACCCCTCTGAATCCCATGTGTTTGATTTGTCCGCGAAAGCCTTGGAGGAGTGCGTCGGCGGGAGCTCAGAATTCTACTCCCTCCGCGAAGTGAGGAGGCTAGTGCTCCCTGAGGACACCCTTCTAAGCGCCCGCGTCATCCCAACGGTGCTAATCGTACCAAGAGGAAGCGCGACGCAATCGCAAGGGGCTCCGCCGGTCCTTCGTTCGGCAAGTGATCCAATATTCTAGATTAAGTCGCCTTTCTATTCTGCTTTTTGTTGTTCTGAGTTCCGTCGATCCTAGCTGCTTCCCCATGCCCTTTTCTCCTCGTTTCCAGTTTCTTTGCGTCGGTATCTTATGGCCCCACGGTTGCGTCTTCGGTAACCATACAACACTTACGGGAGCGCCTCCGCCCAATCCCCACCGTTCTGAACAATAGACCTCTTGATTGCGTGGCTGATAGTTCCCACGATTCTCTCTGTTCTTCCATTAGCCATAGGGGCGTAAGGAAGAACGGCATTCCGCTCCACCCCATGTTCGTTCATAAAGATCTGGACCGAAGCGGCTAGAAATTCCGTGGCGTTATCCGACACAATCCTCTTTGGCGGTCCGGATGGCAGGATTATCTCATTCTGGACAAACTTGATCGCAATGTGCGAAGTGGAATTCATCGTCGCCCACGCAATCAGTCAAACAGTCATGTGTTCCACCGCGATCAACGTGAACCTCTTTCCGCCCCTCAACGGCTTGAATGGCCCAGCGAAGTCAGCTGAAAATGTCTGGAAGAGCCCAGTGACCGGAGCTTTTAGGTTGGTGTGGTAGGTCGAAAGCCTGCGAGCATGTTGACAGCCATCGTATGCCGCGACGTGTCCCATGATATCACAGTACACTCCTGGCCACCAGAAACGGTCCCTGACAAACTTCCGAGTTGACCCAACATCCCAGTGTCCGATATTGTCGTGGAATGTCGCTAGTATCTCGTCACGTTGCCCTAGCGGGGGCACGATGGGTAGCCCCTCCTTCTGCCGGAACAACGTATCGTTCCAGAGCATGAACTTCTTCGCGGTCCTCTTAATCGCAGTGCACTTCTTTCTTTCCACTTCTTGGACCGTTTCTCCAGCCAAGGACTTTGCCAAATTTAGCAGTTGCGGTTCCAAGCCCAAGATTTTGGGATCGGCCCAACATACCGTGGCCACTAATCCTTCCAAGAGGTTCTCGACCTTGTTTTCGCCATGGGTCTGGCCACTAAAAGGCCTGCTCGAAAGATATTCCGCGGTTCTATTGGCGACTCCAGGCCGATACTTAACCTCAAATCGTACTCGGCTACTAGGAACAACCACTTGGCAAGCCGCCCTTGGATGTCCTTCTTCTTAAACGCTGTCTGCAGGGCTTGATGATCTGTATAAACCAGAAACGGTTTGCCAGACATGAGGTACACTCAGAACTTCTTTAGGGCAAACACTACTGCGAGGGACTCCCTCTTGCTCGTTGAATAGCGGCGCTCCTGTTCCGTCATCGTCCTTGACGCGAATTGGATCGGGTGTACTTTTCCGTCCTACTTTTTCTGAGAGAGGACCACTATGAGTGCGAACGAAGACGCGTCCGTCTCTAGGGGCGTCGAAGTCCGGGAATGATAGCGCTGTTGCCATTATCAGCTTCCTCCTAAGGTACTAGAATGCTTACTGCATCTCCGAGGTCCATCTGAAAGCCTCCTTAAGCGATGTGGCCGCGTGCAGCACCTTAACTATCCGCAAAGTTCCTGATGAAGCGCCGATAGTACCCCGCCAGTCCAAGAAAACTCCTCGATTTGGTCACGTTTCTCGGTTCGGGGCTTTACTATGTCCTTTATCTTGTCGGTGTCGACCTTTATGCCCATTACGTTGACCACGTGACGAAGCAACTTGACCTCTGATTGCACGAAACTGCACCTGGTCACCTTGAGCTTCAGTCTCGCCTCTTGAATTCTTCTTAATACCTCCTGACAATTGCATACTTGTTCCTCCATTGTAAGGGCGAATATGACCACGTCATCTACATAAACCATGGCGAAAGGTAAATTTCGAAGAACATCGTCCATCATTCGTTGGAACGTCGCCGGTGGTTCATTAACCCGAACTGCATGACCTCAAACTTTACGTTCCATACCTAGAAACGAACGTGGTCTTCTCCTTGCAACTTTCGGCCATCCTTACCTGCCAATATCCGTATACATCCAGGGTTGTAAAAACCTTCGAGCCAGACAGATCATCAAACAGCTCCTCGATCTTCGGTAGTGGCCAGCGGTCTGGCTTCATCACCCTATTTAACTGTCGGTAGTCGACGCAGAACCTGGGTCTCGTCCTTCTTTGTCGCTATGACCACGGGAAATGACCAAGCGAGCTTGAAGCGTAATTACTCCAGCTTCTAGCAGCTTCCCAACCTCCTTCTTGACGACCGCGTTGTGCTTGGCATCCCGGGAGCCTTCATATGATCGGAGTGTCATCAACCAGTTCGAAAGCGTACAACCGGAACCTTGCGGGTTCCAGGTGGTGGATGTCCCAGGCGATCACGCCGGTGTCCCGCAAGGCTTCACCAACAACCCTGGTCCTTCTTCTCAAGGTGCTTCACCTTGCGCCCAGCAGAGCGGCGCGTTCTGCCTCTTCATTTCCAAGCTGGAGTCCAGCTCGTCATTGCCTTCCAGATCTGGCTCGTACGGCTCCTTATTCAAGATCACTAGTACGAGCTCTTGCTCTGTGTCCGATCCGTCGTCGCTGCCTCCTGACTCCGAGACGACGAAGGCGCGAACTGCTCACTTCCAGATTCCTCTGCAGACGTAAAATCTTCGCTGTCAGTGCGAGGTCCGTCTACCACAGGCGGCTCACAAAAGGGGCAGGAGAACCTTCTTCTTCCTGCTGCCAAAGAACTTGTTGGCGACCATAGTCAGGTTTGCCTGCATGGATTCCAGGGTGGGGCTGCCGATGATCGCGTCAAATGGCGCGTTACGCACCCAAGAATCCCAAAGGCACCACCAAGGTTCCAAAAGAGACTGGTACCTCCTGCACACACCCAATAACCTGAGCAACCGTTCCTTCGCGTGACGGTGACCTGACGGTCAATGGCTGTCGGAGAGAGCGCAAGCTTCTCGCAGAAGTCCCAGAAATCAAATTAGAACTGCACCCGTGTCCAACAACGCATCGTCTCCGTCCCATAAGCCTTCCCGGCCACAACCTTCAACCATCTGGGCCCTCAGGATGACTCGATGTGGAGGCATGCGTCACTAGGGCAGTTTGGTAACCAAACGTTCAACTGCCTCCTTGATTCGTTGGCGTCCCGCGGAGAAGCCGCCCGAAGTTTATTCCTGAAGAGGCCGCAGCCAACTCCGCAACCACAACCACATTGTACTTCCTACATGGTCCTGGAGGGCTCCAGATGCCTTCTTTGCCTTTCTTTCTTGCTGCTCTTCTTCTGAGGGCCGGAATGACTATCTTCTGGCGGACGAAGGGGCCTTATTCATCAGCGCGTCGATGTCCACAACGTTATCTCTGCGCTGTTTTGAAGGGCTTGGCCATCGGCACTCCTCTTTGCCATGGCCACCACGTCGCCTTTGAGAGACTCCTTGACGACTATAAAAGCCCGTCGCCACCCTTCCTTTCATTCGGAGTTCCTCTTCCGACTCCGAACTTGCCCCTGCGATTCCAACGTTATGTCCATCACCCTGGTGTCTTTTGACCATCACTTTGCCTCTGAGTGGCCCCTCCTCCCACAAAAGGAGCAATGAGTGTTCCTGTGGGCATTCTGAGGGCACTGAGTGGCACGATGTCCCTTTCGCCCGCAGAACCTGAAACTATAGTCCCCGTCAAGAGGTGCGGCCGGTCCTGCCTTCTCGAACTGTTTTTTTCATACGGACAGTTTTTAAAAAAATGAAGGGCGTTCTAATAGAAGTATTCTGTGTATTACACAGAATGTTAACTTGAATGAGTATTACGCAGTGTGAAATACTGTACTCATTCAAGCTAGTCACATTCCTAGTCTGCTGATAAAGCACAGAAATAAGGTTTCTCTTTTAGTTGTGTCGTGTGAGAAAATCCCCCGTACCCTTGTGAGAAAATCCCGTCAGACTTTGTCTCCTTTTTAGACCTTCTAATTCACTGGACTGCCCCCTCATCTCGGGAAATAGCCGTCCTACATCTCCAAGCAATAAATCACCTCCAATTCCACCACAATTGCTGGGGGTGTACGTCTCAGTGGAACATACGATATAGCTCGAAGAGGATTTGCTATATGTGCAATCTCCTGCATATTTCAGCGGGTATTTGGGTGTGTACGTTGACCAAACTGACATCACATTCAGGAACTAACCAGAAATGCCATATCAGCGGCTACCGAGAGGGCCCGAGCTATGATAGACCTCGCTGTAGACAATTGAAGATGATAGAACTTAATTGCAAGCACAATGCAGTAAAACCCCGGGTGAGGACTTTGTGTATTATGTCTGCTCAACCGATATCTTGAATGACAATCCACTAGGTTGCCGTTAAAGATATATAATTTTGAGAATACAAAGGATGCTAAGCACTTTTTGGTCTAGTAGGATGTACACGATATTTGCTTGTGATTTATCTTGCTACAAGCTCGCAATAAAATGGGAAGTGTGGCGCAATTTTAATTCATTTGATGGAGAGTCTAATTCCGGCCGAAACCCAACCGATAAAAATCGCATTCCGGCTTGGGTACCCATGCAGACTAGCACACTCTGGTGGGATTACTACTATACGAGGCGGTTTTAAAATGGTTAGCAAGTCCGTGGTGTCCAAGCTTGAAGTTACAGGGACGGCGGACTCTGTCAATGTTTGCTTGACCTTCGTGTGGTAAGTCAGGTTGGGATGGTCAATAATTCTTCACATCCAACGGACGTACCCACTTGAACGGTACTTTCCCGTAAAATACAGCACTGTACAGTACTGTACAGCACTCGATAATTGGGAATACTGTTACTCGCAAGAATAATCCCTTCCTGTACAGTGTCACACAGTATCATTCTAAGCGTATTGTACTGTACAGTGCAGTACAGTCGGATAATACAGTGCAGTACGTATAATCGCAGCGTGTGACAGGTACAGAGGAAGCGCAAATGACCTTTTAGATCCTTTTCTCAAGCCTCAGTACCACATCGACGTCGTCAAAGGTACCATATGTGCAATCTTCCAAGCCGACAAGTCCTCGTTCAGTTGACATTATCAGCAACTTCTCGACCATCGCCAAGCACTTGAGCAAACGCTTCATGCGGCGTCCATCCAGCCAACCGGTAGGCTCTTTCGACCGAGTAGCCCGCTACAGGATATGGAAAGACCAACATGTACCCCTGCTCTATGATTGGCTCGCCTCCCGCAAGCTGGTCTGGCCGCATGAAGCCTTACGTTGGGTTCTATAAGCGAAGAGGGAGCTCGAGGTCGGCCACCTCCGTCATCTCAACACATTACTCGTGCCCTTTTTTTGGCCGAGCGAACCGGGGCTTCCAAGCGAGACCCAAACACGCTACTTCATTTTGACGTAAAGATCGTTCCTGAGCTAACAAACAAACCGCAGGATGTTGCAAAACCTTGGATGGATGAGGCAATCGTGAATGAAAGGTCGGATCAGATTTCCACAAGAGACTTTTGGTTGCGAAAACGAATCATTCACCCCGGAGAGGTCAACCGAATAAGGTTGGCAGGGCCTAACTTGGTAGTTACGCATACTGATAATCCTCTGCTATTCGTTTGGGACATCAAGGCGCAGCCAGATCGAAAGAAAGATGAGATCGCTCCGAGTGTACCGTCTTGTACTTTGGTAGGGCACAAGGCTAGTGCGGATTATGCGTTAGATGTCGCGAGGCCTACCGCGGACAGTAATAATATGAAGGATACTTGGATCGTAAGCGGTGGGAGTGATTCTCACGTTCTTGTGTGGAGTCTTGCCGACTATCAATCATCCGGTCAAAACCTTAACTGCTTTGTACGTATGGAGGGGGGCCAGGCACATCGCCGCAAGCAGGGCATTCTGATCACGTCGAGGATGTTAGCTTCAATTCTCTGGATCGAAATCTGGTTGCCTCAGTTGGAAGGGACGCATGCATGAACCTGTGGGACGTTCGTAGACCTCAGCGTCCAATAAGCGTTGTTCAAAGTGCGCATGATGGGGACATAAATTGCTGTGATTGGGGAGGTACAGATACCCACCGTATTGCGACGGGGGGAAGTGATGAGTTAATTCGCATATGGGACAGGCGCTACCTGAAAAATTCTCTTGGCGAGAAGAAGCCTATTCGGAGTTTGAAAGGCCATACAAACCAGGTCACCAATGTTATGTGGAATCGTTATGTACCAGATCTTTGTGCGTCAGGGGGTGAGGACGGGCACGTGCTTGTTTGGAGTACGAGGGAGACTGATCGTCGGCCACCGTCGTCTTCAGAAACGTACGCTGCGAGTCATGAGTTGATATTTAAACATGTAGGCCACACGATGAGTCAATCGAAGATTGTGGACCTTGAATGGCAACCAAGCGAATCAGATCCGTATTGTATTGCTTCGCTGAGCGCGACTGATGAAGGGGGTTCCACCTTGCAGATGTGGAGGATATCGGACATGATCTACCGTCCGAGGGAGGAGGTGGCCGCTGATTTGCGCCAGCACGCAAGGGCAAGAGTGCAATGATGTGAGCGAGTCAGACATGGTGAGTACGTAGCTCCTTCAATGCGGAGCGCTCTCCGCGACCTCCACTGTCTGAAACTGCAACAGGCATCAATGACTACGCTCACCATCATTCGTCCCGACATGGCACGATCAGCTCTTGCATGTTTCGCAATGTTGTGTCACGAGACACGTTTTGTGTTAACTCCTGATGCGCTCACCATGGAATGTACTCATCTAGCATTACAGTCCTTTAAAAAGACTGTAATATCAGTACGGCATGCGCCCTAGCTAGCATTTACCAGCAAGTGGCTGAACACAGAGAATTTTGGCGGGGGTACGCCTGCCATGGACAGTCTGAAGTTGGGGAAGTATAGTGCGCTGCGGCCTTGCGTGGCTGAAACTCCGCTACTTCCCAAAAATCGGGGACCGCCACGAAATTATCGCAGCAAGTTGCTGACGCGGGCAAATTCAAGGCTTGAGAGTAAACCGTACTACTACAGCCGGAATTTGTTTAGTGCTTTTTTCGACTTTATCAGTCGTCTATCGATCCTCTACCTAAATGCAACCAGCGAAGTCATCGAATTGACAAGGGAGTGCCCTAACTGCATGTTGTATGGCGCGACATATAATATCGATGCTACAGACGTTGACCCAATGGCGTTGCTAAGTTGTTGATAAAGCCGAATTTTCACTGCTCCTTTCGAGTATCCACTACGAGTCGCGACAGCGGTCTCGTATTCGTCGATTACGTTGGACGTCACCGCTGACGGTGAACCTAGCGAATCGAAAGGCAGCGGGGATAACTTCGAACTGATTCAGAGCTACTACGAAGAGTACGCCCTAAAACTAACTTGTCCTTGCGCTTTGCCTGTTAAGCTCGAATCAACGCAAATTAATCTTCCCGTTTTGATCAAAACAGTAAAAGACTCTTCACCACGGCTTTGGCCAAGCTAGGATAACAAGAGATCCCTCGAGATCAGCGTTACCTCAACCAAGGACATCGCCTCTGCTGCTTTCCTCGCTTTTAGCGGCAACAGAACAAACTGTTAGAGCGATGCCAGCCGTCTGCAATGACCGATTTGGCTACTTATTCAGAGGCCAAAGCGGTGTTCAATACGTGGAATTCATCGCGCTGGCCTTCCTACAGTCTTCCGTGAAGCATTTTTTGTTCAAATCCACCTCAAAAGAAGATATCTAACGCGATCCATGCGTCAGTGTACGAAGAGCTTCCGAGGGCCCAGGTTTCAAGACGGCAATCAGCACACGCCACTTCACCGTATGGTTTAAATACTTTTGCCAGGCCCCGTTGTTTGAACAGGAAATTCCCTGCTCGAGAGCCGGCTGTCTGACCCCGATATCCACAGTGATCACCTCATCCACTGCAAACACGGCTCCTGACGGATCGGCTGTCACGATGCCGAGGTCTCTTTGCTTGGTCACGATTTCGGCCTCGCCGCGAGATATCCTCCTACCGAAAACCGGCCCTAAAGTGAACATAGAGACTAACAGATATCAGGGCAACGGGCACTACTGGTCGCGGAGATTACTTTGATGTAACCTTTTTGAACCCGCTGTCCCTTTCTCATCTTGGAATCAGAACCTGCAACCTGCAACGTTCTGACGAGCTCAAATGCTGCCCACGCTGATAAGCCTCCATCCTACGGGTTTGCGACCGCATTGTCTGGCAGGAACATGCTCGTTCCCTTTCCAATCTCCATGTTCGGAGAGTGGCCCACCTTTTGTCTGATCACGGAGGTGGCCGCTCAGTCGGCAGCCAAGCCCTGAACCAATTTTCCAAGGTGCGGTACAATTTCCATCAGCAGCACGCCACTCTGATGATCACCGCCAATGCCGCGTGCTTGTTGAATGTAATATTGGCTATCTTTTTGTCGACTCAAATGCTCGCATATTCCCACTGCAGAGCCTCCAAAATGGTTTGAATGAATATTCGTAGGACCCTCAACCTTCTCACCAATCTTAGTAAACCCCTATAGCTTTGATTTGTCTCCTTCCTCTATAGAAACAGCCATCAGTTCCTCTCAAAAGTTAAGCACCCAAATCTTCCCCTTGTGGCGTTGCAAGATAGTGGGACTCCCAAACCTCGCACCACTGGCAATGAACCAACGCCATTTACCCTCCTGGGACTCTGAGAACAAGACTTGTGGGTTAATTATGCCGTAATATTACGCCTTACTCACATTTCTGCTTCAAATACTTATTTATGGCGCTTGGCTCCGGTTCGACCTGGGGCGGTTACAGAAAAAAAGATAGTACCTTGGTGACTGATAGGGTAAAAACGGCGTCACCTGGAAAAGAGATCCACCAACTCCCCGAGATAAGAGTTGTTGCGGCCAACTAAAGTGCTACAGTATACATTAACCGACAAGGGTGAAGGGTAGCTATGAAGGAAGGTTTATCTCTCTAATGATCAATTCCAAAGAGGCAGGCTTTAAAACCTTACTTAGAGGATAGAGAGTTGATCGAAGGTTTCTGGTTCGAAGTTTACTCCCAAATTTCTTGCACTCTCTTAAAGGAAACAGTTTAATCCGATTACATAGACTATTTGGCTAATTCTAAATTCCGAAACAAACATACTAAGTACTATAAAAACCCCTAAAAGTCTAATGCGGAAGCACACATTCCTTTAAGACAACTAAAATACAGCACAAATTTGGAAGAAAGTGAAGACAATTTGCCTCAAGAATTGTTAGTGAGGAAAACGAGAAAGTGTCGGCTATTCATAACATTTTGTAGCGAATACTATTTTTCTTCAAAATTGATTCAGAATTATCCAGCGTATACGGAACTAGGTGAAAAATTGCGTTGTCCGAAAAAAGTTTCTATCAACCTAGAAACTAAATATTTGTCACAACTTTTAAATAAATTGACGCTTTTCATCCCCATTTCTGTGATGAAAATAAAATAAACTTAAAAACAAGGAGATTTAAGAATAATAAACATTAATAAAATTCTATCTGCTCGATATTTCAGGAAAAATGTGAACCCATGTAAACATGTAGGTGAATGGTATCTAATGAGAAATATCAGGTGTGAAAATCAAATGCCAGACAGCCGATTAAAATCCTTCAAATCAAACGAATTTAATTGGATTGGAAAGACAGTAAAATCGATTTTATTAGTCTTCTTACAGAATAAAATCGCAGAAAAGCCGGCAAAATCTACACAGTAGACGTTTAATAAAATAAATCAAATTTAATGCTGTTCAAATCCTGATATTTTGAAACTATAATGATATTTGAAATGTTTCACTACCATCTCCGTTTAATTTCAACGAAAGTACCCTTGGTACTGAGACTAATTAAATTTTGTGATCTAGAGGAGCACTTCTGGCATTCTTGGTTCACAAATATCCACACCCTCAGCATCAAAAGGGCAAAAGATTGATCATAAACTGAGAAGAGAGGAAATGAATACCTCATTTTCAAATTTTTGATAAATCAAAAATATACTCATTCTTAGCTAAATTTGAAGTTGAGCTCACTTTTTTTATTGACCCAACTATAAGAAAACCCCATTTTCTCAACTCATGAATCTATCTCGACATATTTCCACTCGGACCTACAGTATTTCAAATTAATGATGTATTAAAATAAAGTCTCGGGAAAAGGAAAAGTTGCTGTGAAAGTATCTAATAGGTTTTATTTATTGATATAATCTCAGTTACCAAATTAGGCAAAAGTTTATCACAAATATTCTTTCATTAGATGGAAACTGTGGCTTTCTACCAAAAATATCTCTCAAAACATATCAATACTTAATCTAAAGTACTGTTTTCTTCATAAATAATGAAGAATGCCAATCTTATTTCGTATGGAACTAACTATTATATTTAAATATATGAAAAAACATAAAAATTTAATATCATTTTAGCCTATTCAAGCACTTTCTTTTAGATTACCCTCTTCGATATTTATACATATCAACTGGGTTTCAATTCAAAAGATTAATAAAGTATTATGAATCTGAACATCTCCTATATATTATTTTACACTGAAGCAAGTTGAAACTGCTGCTCATTAAGAAATGTTGCTGCAATTATAAAAATCGTGAAGATGAGAATTATATATCACCTAATTATAAAATTATTTCTATAAATAGAAATAGTGTAGATTTAAATTTATTGCGAGTAAAGAGCTATTTCAGTACTAATTGTCACTTTCAACCTGACAAATTTCCTTTTAAAATCTGAAATACGTGTGATTTAAATACTTTTCTTCCAGTACGCTTAGTTCAGCTATTTTCATTAGAAGATATGGAGAGATTACCTTGATTTACAAAGGTCATAATGGGCGTAGATTTTGATAATTACGAAGTATATCGAAACGGCTTAGGATACTCTACATCGGATATAGAGTATTTCACTTTAGAGAAACAAGTACTATAATATAATTTTGTCGAGTAAAATATGATGTATAATTTCTGCATAAAAACATGGGCAGATGTATCTATCTTCAATAGATAAAAAAATATCGAAGTACAGTTTTTAATTTTTAAAGGATGTCATCATATCCATAGAAGCTTCAACAAATGAATCAAATTTTGGCCAAGAAATTCCTCAAAACATGAAGCTTATTTGAAATTAATGGAGTTACAATACAAACCAAATTGAATTTCATACCAAATTAGTGCCGAAAAGTACTACAAAGTTCATTAAAAGTACTCTCAGACTCTTTTATTGCTCTTCAAAGTTTAAATTGTGTCTTGAAATAATTTTTAAAGTAATTTACGTACAGTTAATCTCATTTAATATCCAATATGTGAAAAAAATTTCTATTAAAACCAAGACAAGAAGGTATTATTTTATTACAAAGTTTTCAAACGATGGATTTTTTTGATCCGGATCAGTTTGTGAAGTCCAAGTTTATATTAAAAGCAGCACTTAGGTGTGTCAGAGTCAATTTTCCTTTCAAACTTCGGAATATTTAATGGATATCGTTTACAACCGAAGATTTTAATGACGTAGGCGTTTTGGTTTTCAAGGAATTGTTTAAAATGGCAAATATAAAATAAGAATGAAGCAAAAGAATTCCAATGTTTAATTTTTTGATTTGCAAGACCAAAAGCGGGGATGGCAAGATAATTTATGTATTGAGACATAACTGAGAGTTTCATGCATTGTATATTTTTCTGAAAGAGTTGAGGGTCAGAAAAATGTTTCTTTTTCTAGAATTTGTGTATTAAAAAGATCATACTGTATATGTTATCAATAATTGTTCATGACTACCTATGGGTTTACTATGAGTTTCCCAACAAATCAAACAAATTAACGGCTTCATGATTTATGAAAGATTATAGTTCTTAGAAGTACTTACTAAGGTATACGAGATGTTAAACACAGATGAAATTTTAGAAAGCTTTATGAATTGAGAATCAGGGTTTGAATTTAGTAAATGAAGTATTGATTTGCGAGGCTGTAGTTTTGAAGATGGAGCAAACATGTGCGTTTCTAATGAAGCCTGATGCAGTTGTGAAGTAAATGGATATAATTTAATGTCTAAAAATACTTGATTTTTTCAGATGCACAATCTTTAATGAAGTTTCCATCAATTAATTTCCAAAAAAATTACTAAAGTCATAATATCATGGTTAAATGTCACCAACAGCTACAGAAGGAGTATAGTAGTAACCAAAGTACACAATATACGCAAAGAAAGAAAACATTAGATGTCTGCACCAATTTCTATTTAGTTAGATGGATGTGTAATTATTTAGAATCTTAGCAGCGGTAAAATTCACCGCGGATAACCGTCTGTGTAAAGTACTACTAGACGAAGCGCGAATTAGAAAAAAAAATATGGAAACTACAATGAAAAATGGCCCAGTTCTTTAGATTTGGCGAAGGATTAATGCTAAAGCAGAAGTTTTGGGAAACTGCAAGAAATAGATGAAAGATGAATAATTGGCCATTCTTTGCGAACATACCTGTACTACAGGCGCAAAATTGTCTTTTCATAATTGTTCTGGTAGTTTTTATTAACCTTTGAGCTATTGAAAGATTAAAAGTTTGACCTCTAACTTATGGACATTCAAAGAAGTCTCGAGGTCCTCGGAGGGTTCGAATTAGCTCTAATATCTTTTGAAACGGTATAAATTCGGAAGAGGGCCATATTATAGCAATTGGACAGAGTGATTTGGTGAAAATAAAACGATATTTTTCTGACTCTTATCAAGTGTTGTTACCACGGTAGGGAGTATCTAACACAACTATAGTAAAAAAGTTATGTTTAAATATTGATTTATTTCATTTATACATTATGAGCCACTCAAAAACTGCTTCTACTTTATACGGGACTTCAAAACTAAAGACTTAAGAGGTCTATGCCGACAATTGCACCGATTATAGTAGGGGATGAAGCTCTGAATCAAACGTTAGCACGTAACAATACAATTATAAACTCAGCAACAGTATAGAACACAAATATAATGACTTGAAGTAGAACTTACAATCAGAAAACGTTTTGATCCTTAGGCATAGGAAATATTCTAAAACATTTGGTAAAATTCTCAAAGCAACAGAAAAGAAACCACGGCAAATCTACACAGCCCCCCCAAAAAAGCCACACCACCACGCATTTACGGAATGAAATTTGCAAGATACAAACGAATAGTATTTTATACCCAATACGTACGAACGTGAAAAGGTCCTCTAAATCTTTATGAATTATAAAAATGAAATCGTAAGGTAGACAAGAGGGAACCTTTTACAGCCGAATTATGCAATTAAAAATACTTCAAAACAAGAAAATGCTTCTAGCTTCGTTGAATAGTATCTTTAGTACCCATAAACATTATTAAATGTAACCGAATAGTTTTCACCAAAAAAATATTCATGGTCTTCTTGGCCAGATTTCTGCATGTAACCCTTTCTTCTCTCACAATCCCCTATGGCTGAATACTTGAAGAAAACAGCGATTATCGATAAAGAACAATGGTTTAATCAACTTTTATTCCATTTGAAGCCGCGAGGCATTCAAGAGACCCAGAGCTCCAATTCTGGGCGTGGACCTGGAAGATCCGGGTCAACCTTAACTATCCCATCCCCACTGACACCAGGGACATTGAAGAAGCGTCCCGGGACAGCACGTAACCGGGAGATAATCGTTAAGATGTAGTTCGAAGAGCCCCATTACAACTGCTTGGACGTAATGATCGGTTTCTTGACGCGAGCCCAACGGCCACTGTGGTCGACATCGAGTATAGTTAATTTCCAGAGTTAAATTCGTGCGTAGCTCCTCCGTTCCACAATGAATGCGCCATAATAAACAAATGAGACAGATTAAAACCAGAAGGGTGTCGAACCAAAGGTGACTTTCCCGGTGGGGCACTGCTTGGCTGAAGCGAAAGACTCGGTCGTTTCGGGCTGGTTTCACGAAAGCGATAAGGCTTTTCAGAAAAGGGCAGACAAAAAAGGTATCTTACTGTATAAACCTGGGACTTTCGAAATTTGGCGCCAGGTAGAAATATTGTAGCAAAGACGGATTGATTGGGACTTGGGTCGAGAATGATTCCATTTCGACATATCAGACGGCATTCATCGTGACGATGATAACATTATTGAGAGAGCCGAATAGCAACAGCTGATGCAAATTTATCTTGGCGGTGCACGAAAGAAGCGATTCAGAGCGCTAAATCTCGTGGATATGGTTTATATTCCTGGCTTAGAGCCCATTGATCACAACTGCGTAGTGCTTTACTAGACGTGAGCAACTTAATTGACAACTCAAGGGCCAAGAATTTCAAATCCGATACTTTTTTACGTGAGAGGCTTTTGCGTTGTGGCGTATCATCCGAAAAAGGTAGTGGATATAGTCGACAAAAAAACGCCAGTATCATCAAATCCATCGAGAGAATATTTATTTTCGGCAAAGAAACATAGGAAATACTTAAGGGCGAGTCGATATTCCTTATTGATTTGCGGAATTACACTTGCCTTGAAGCGCTTAAATCGATTGTGAGGGCCATCAGTGTGATTTTATTCGAAGAGAATCCGGATCGGGGTATATCTGATGGCGCAGGAAAGAGAAAGTGCGGCAATGTTTTGTGTAACTCGCCGAAAACAAGGATAACTCCAACGTACCTTTGTGAATAAATAATAAATAACCTGTGAACTTTTAATCAACGTAGTTCCCTGTAAAGTAGTCGTGTTTTGCCAAGCGAATCACCGAATTCCCGTCGAAGTAGTCTGACAATCTAGCAAGTTTATATGCTGGGGACATTTCAAGCTTTTGCAACAGTTAATCGCTAATGTGATTTGAGAGCTTTCACTTCCACGAGTAAATTCTTAGAGGATTTAGAAACAAGCTGTTTCTGACTTGGATGTCAGGGGACTTGAAGGGCGTACATAGTAGCTCCCCTTTTTGAAAAGCATATGACACAATAACGTATTTTACTTGGTCTTCTTGGATTTCATAGTGAAATATTCGTGCCAAAGGTACTAAGAGCCGAATTTCGGTACGGGTATTCATGTTCAGAACGTACGTCTTACTGAGGGAATGAATTCACTCGCAATAATCCTGTGGTCAGTAAAAAAAGAGCGATTAAGCAATATGAACTAATTCAAATAACCAACCAACTTCTATAGCTACACAATAATCCATATTTTCGACTTCTCAAGGCGCTTAGATTTAGCGATAAGCTCGGTCATCATGTCCAAGTACGAAAAAATAATCAATGTAGCGTCTGTATCTAATCTCACTTCATGAATAAACTTTTCATTTCCTCCTATTTTTTAGAGCTTGGGTATAATATCGACTCTAGGTAGCAACTCTCCCTGAATTGAGTGGACTACAACCACAGAATGGACCAAACCAAATATAAAACCAGGTATCGTGGCAAAAACATGTGCCCTTCAATAACTACAGTAGGTAACCCAAACTAGACTCGAAGGTGTTTATGAAATGCCATCCTATGGTAATTTTTCTCAATGTGAAGCTTTCCAGTGTAAATTAACTTTTCAGAGATCGCCTCCAACTGCGTAAAAAGTCCGGGATGGAGCATTTCACCGTAAGTGGGTGACAAAAGTGCAAATTTCCTAGTCGACCGTCCAGAATTAGACGCTGAGGATTTTGCGTATGCAATGCAAGAGTACATTGATTTGCATAGTTTTTTCAGTCGTCAATTACACAATTTTTTATCCAGCGGTCCGGCAACAATCGTCGGATAAGTATTTGCACAACTATGAGACAATTTTTCGTTTCTTTCAGTTCAAGTTCTGTACGAGTCCGTACAACACTCTTTTTGCCTCGGTCTTATGTAGAGGATCATACCTTTTGGGTAGAATTCAATGAGTTTGATGCATCTGGTATCATCTGCCGGAGATAGAGAGATATTCCTCATATCAATGTTATTGAATTCAGAAACGCCAGTTATTCCACCGTAAAGTTCCGTCGCGAGAGAGAGGAGCACACAGAGTCTTTTGTTCCAGCGCCAGAACTCCCGACATATACATTCTAAATACAACAACACGTTTTCGTGGACTGCAGTTCCTTTTTCCCGCTTAGCCGTGGGAAGCGAGGAATTAGGAATCGCTGTTAAATAATAAGGACACCTACTGTAAATTAATTCACTGCGCAAATAATACATTTGTTATCTACCGCAACTCTCTTTTTTCTCGCCTGTCTCTTTCTGAGTGTACTACTGCGTAAAAAAATTGGCAAGTAATATAATTTATTCGGCAAATCAAAGGGAAAAGATCCCTGCGATTCGCTGGGTCTACTATTGTTTAGCCTTACGTTCTGCTGAAACTTTCCACAACGCTCATCCTCATGTGAGCGCTTTGAGGCCTTCTCTATATTCTCGGCAACCTTCGCTGAACACATGGCCCGACCCATCAATTCATGGAGCGTCGGTTCCTGTCTGGAAGACTACTACAATATATGAAGGACATAGTCCCACGTTCCGAGCTTCATCATCAGTAACTTCAAGACCCCATATCCTTCGTACAGCACTTTCAAAGCCCGGCTCTCAACAAACCTTCTTCCAAACACGACGAGCGATACTGACACCCATCATACGACCCCACTCTAGGCCTCCATACGACTCCTCATAATATCACGCTTATTCCGACTGGGCACTTGGAGAAGTCTGAAGTGGTTTGTGATACTGTTGTACACCTATCCATCGGTATGCCGTTGCAGCACCGATTTTATCTTCCTCTTCAACATTGATATCCAGTGTGCCTCCTGCGACTGCCACCGAAATACCCGCGTATTCAGTGCAGATATTATGCCTTTCTGCCGCACTGTGCTTCTTTTTAGCCTTTCTGTTCTTTCTGCGAAGCCGCTCAACAATGGCAGAAAGATCCCCGTCTTACTCGGACCCCAAGTCCTAGGACGACGGGGAACTAGATTCTTGATCCTCAAGTCTTGTACATGCTTCCAGTAGCTTTCATATTCCTTCCAGTTTAGAGCTAGACGCCTAGAGTTCTTGGCCTCCAGCCGGTCAATTCTTTGGATCATTTGTTTCATCAAATTCCCATTGGGATCAATCCTCCCAGCTATACTGGTTACTACGTTAAGAGAGTTTCATCGAGTCTTCCTGGGCTTTATCTGTGACTAACTCGGTCACCTCTTCCTAAAAGGATGCCTCACCAGCTGCAATAGCACCCAATTAAAAAAGTTACTCTTCCTTCAAAGGCGTAACGGGCCAAATACCAGTGCCCGGCTTCTACAAGCATTCCTCTGCAGTGAGGGCCTCATTCTCAGGAAATTCATCATATTCCTTTATTCAAGGAAGATGTAATCCCTGAAATTCTTCTTAAAGTTTCAATAAGGCTTTATGCTTTCGCGAAGACCTCTGCATAGGAAAACTCAATAAGGTCCTCCTCATGTACATCATACAACTGGATGAAATCCTCCAACTTATTCTTTTTAGTAGGAAGACGGATTCTCTAGGGACTGGAAGCCCAATCAAACCTTTCTCCGGATTCAGCAAACTTCACAGACAAAGAGCGGTGTATTAGAGGTTGATGTTCAGCTACCACGCAGTTAAAAAACCCAGCCGGTCGACCAACAACAAAAAAACAACACTGGCCCTCGTAGGATAAAGATCGCTATTACTTTGGGCGGATTAGGTTCAGTTCTCCCACCACTCACAATCACCTTTAGGATACGCCCACACGTGACCTTTTGGGTTACCCAAAAAAGAGTTTGACCAATTAATTATCGCGCCATTTGCACAATTAAAGTGACAGGGATCCCAATGAGAACCGACTGCAGGATTACAACTTACATAAAGCTTAGATAAAACCAATCAGCCATATTGAGGCTTCTCAGTCAATTCTTCCGTTTATAGAGACAAGAAAATTTGGTAACAAGCTAGAGAAAGGATTAGACCATAAGGACACGGAAATAAAGAACGAGAACACCCTTCTCAGTATAGACAGGGTGGATAAATATTTACAAATGGAAATTGCCATAGGCGTTTCCATTGCCCAAACGCCTTCGGCAAGTCGCCTGCGGGCGAAGACAGCATCCACAAAGAGGCGATTCTCACACATACTACGCTAAAGTTCCTCTCGGTTGCCCTCAGGTCATCCCACCCCAGTCCGCTTATTGGAT
This sequence comes from Kappaphycus alvarezii, assembly GCA_002205965.3. NCBI lineage: Eukaryota > Rhodophyta > Florideophyceae > Gigartinales > Solieriaceae > Kappaphycus > Kappaphycus alvarezii. The sequence goes on from NADL03000015.1 coordinate 639,940, forward strand.
CCTTCCAACTACCTTTCGTGTTTACTCCCCTAAAAACATTCATAGAAAGTAAAACGAAACGGGTGGGTTAATTTTCAAAAAAATCGAAATCTGTTGGTTATGCTCATATAAACAAATCTTTTGGTGGAATCTTGGGGCTTATACCAGGCCCGAAAAGTTCATAAAGAGGTTTTCCCGAAGATGAAGTTATAATTACTTTACGTGATTACCCGGCAAGTGGAAACTAGGCTCACTTGTTAGATCCACATTACATTAAAACCCATTTCTGGATCCCTCCGGAGTCTGCGTCTTATATATCAACATTATTACAGCGTTCAGAGTGACCCGAACACCAAAGTAGGAGTTATGATCAATATAGGACGTTGTTACGTCATAACCAAAAGGCCCTTTCGAATCAGTGCCTTACTTCCTTCCGTTATCACGAAGGGCACTAGCCACACTGTTTATATCGAATCTCCCGTCCCGAAGTAGGAGATTCGTCCGTAAGAACTTCGTGACGGCAGGACCCGTAAGTACCGATGAATCGGCGCCTTACTTTCGTGGGTTATTACAGAAATTACGTCACCACTGAAATGGGAGTGAGAAACAATGACGGGCCTTTTTCGTTGCGCAATAATCGAGGCCAGTTCCTTAATTCCTTCCGCTTTTACGAAAAGGGCTACAGAAATGGGCTGATGTCACCCCAAATCCCCCTCCAAGATAGGAGATCAGTACAAAAAAAGTAATTACGTCAAAACCAGAGGTACGTTCAAATTCGGAGTCTTCCTTCCCTGTGTTTTCATACAAATAAACGACAAAGACCATAAAACCCAAAGTGTACCGTAAGGTGAGCCACGAATATCCACAGGGTGAGCCACGGTCTAACCTGAAAGCTGCGTGTAGCATAATGTACTCACTACACGTAAAGAACAAAACACTTGTCTCCCATCATCCATCACCAAATTAGGAGTATTTATCCATGAAGAGACCTGATACGTCAGAACTCATCGCTAAATGCATCCTAACTCGGCGTCATACATCATTTACTTTATCACGGCTCCGTGGCCCTGGTTTAAATCAGCTTTGGACTCCTATTCGGCGCTTTACGGCGGATGAGACGCGTTTAGTTCGGTCGGAGGCTGTCACTTCTACCATCACAGTTGTTAAGAAATTGCCACTGTCTACCTAAACCTAATTTTTCTGTAGTCAATTCCGGTAAATTTCTCTTCTAGTTTAATTTCAAGACCCCTCTTCTGAGTTTATGCATCCTCCCAAGGAGCGTCCTCCTAGTCCTCTGCCCAGCAATGTACTCCGTAATTATGTGGAGGAGAAAAGGAGCTTTCACGTTACACTGATCGGAGATCCATCTCCGGACGAGGCGCCCCGCGCCCGAAGCTACTGTACAACAGCAGTCCAAAGAATCAAACGATCTCCGCATGTCTACCGATGCCACAACTAGGTTACTTTTCCGCCGCCAGGCCTTGAGCCAGAAGGGTTCCGCGACATTTTTCGTGATGCATGTCACTTGCTTTATCCGCTCCAGTTCTGCAGAATCCTCTTCTCTTTAAACATTCAGGGCGAAAGACTATTCAGTTCAGCTAGTTTACTGAATAATGTTATCTCCCACTGCAAGAAAAATTTTGCTGCGTAGTCTGGAACACATTTCAATGTTCACTAAGTAAGAGAAAAGGTTCTCAAGAAATATTGCAATCGCGCAACGATCAAAATGTGTGACGAATTTTTCGTTTCTAACCAACTCCAATTCAGAAAATGGTAGCGAAAACTGTCCAGGCGTAAATGATGACTAGTTTGAATTGACTACTACTGAAGAGAGAAAGCAACCTTAACAGCACCCATTTCAGAGGATGTAATTTTATTACACTGTCTACGTTCAGCTCTCCAACGTAACTAAAAATGAACCCAACCTCAAGACACCGCAGCTCAGATGCCATTATCCACCCGGTGAGCGCTTAGCTAGCAGCATCGTCGGTTCCTGCACTTGACTCTCGATATTAACGCAGTGAAGTTCTACAGCCACATTATTCGAACAAGAATTTATCAGCGCCTCAGCTATGTTCCGTGGTGGACGGAGAATACGGAAATTATATCGCGAGCCCTACTGCACGTGGCTGACGTCCGTCATCCAGTTCTTAACTATAGTCGGTCAGTCAGTGCATACTCAAGATAAAAAGGAGCTAGGAAGTACAGTAACAAGCTGCCCAACTACTGTACAGAACTGCGCCAGCATATATGGTGTTCCGCCTCAATAAATACACGTGTAGTAGTTGTCCTTGCGAACGGCGAAAAGTCCTGATATTCTACAACAGTACAGTGCAGCACAGTACTGTACAGTCCTCTGGATGTGTCTATCGGTACTGTACTGTATGTCGCGTTTGAAACAAACAAGGCTTTTTTCACCATGTGTTTACAGTTCATTGGTTCAAAGTCTGGTACCCCTCTCGAGTGTACAGTACTAAATAAAAGACGAATTATTATTTCGTCATCAGCAGGTCCCAGTTGTAACACATTCTGTCAGCCGTGGAAATGTGTGAATCGTACGGGATTGAACATTCGTAGCGTTCCAGTTGATGCGTTGAGTGCTGCTTTGAAGTAGACTCTGGCAATACAATCAACTCTCTTCCGGTTGACAAACGACCGCTTCTCATTGCTTTGTTACGAGCAGGGGGGTACTCCTGGCCTCCCTCACACTGTTTTCTTGAATTCCCCGCCGTCGTCCTGCATCGCCCTTCATACTGTCAACCACCAAAGCATCTTTTCTGCAATTTGGACAAAAGATGATATCTTCTTCGCAGATTCCACTATCGGTTATTGTCCTAGGTGAAGCTCGTGAATTACTCAACGTTTTGCGCCGAAACAGGCGCTTCAGTTATCTACTATCGTTTGCCGCTTCTTCGCAACCTGCGGAGCATCCGCTCGTCAAAGAGGTCAAATCCTTGCGAGATGTTGTCAGAGTCTCGTCTGGAACCCCGGTCAACCGTCAACCTATTTCAAAGTTTGAATCGCTCTGCTTATCCCCCGGACGCCCTCTTGTGCGCTTGGATCCTTTTCTAGAGGTTATCAAGTCCAGAGACGCCTCGGGTATCATCACCGGCCATGCCCTGTTGTCTCTCGATCGAATCGCTGGTCGACTCATCTCCCTTGCAGAGTCAACCAACTTGCTGTCAGACTATGCCGTGGCCTTTGGTTCCATCATTGATGCCGCTGCCGCTTGCAGATTCGATGCAACCGACCCTGCCTCTGATGAGGTTGTCTTGGCAAGGATTACAAGGGTAATTACAAGGATTGCAACATCCCCTGCGCTTCCTCTTATTGCAGACTCCGCATTGTTACGAGCCGTCGAAGCTTGTTTGGGTATTGCTGCAGGGCGCAGACGTGCCTCGGATCTTCTCAAAGGCACCGCTGACGCTGCGTTGGTCGACATTTTCGAGTCTGTTGGGAAGCATCTGCATGTTATTGGCGTCAATACGGCATCTGCACACCAGTCGGGGAGAGCGAAATCAGGACCGTCCTCTGTAATACTTCAAGGAGTGAATGGATCAGCGTTTGGGTACACCCTGGATTCTGACGCCTTTTCTCAACATGGGCCGGCGTCTTTGGACGTAGTTTCAGCCTTGCTTGAACTTTGCTCCAGAATGTCTGATCCGACCTTGGCTAGCTCAGACGCAGAAAGATCATTAGGAATGCAGCTTGTATCAGCATTAATGGGTTCGGGGGGACTGCGCTGGCCCACTATCCGGAGCTCAAGAAATATCTCTCGCGGGATTGTTCTAGAGCCATTTGCGGTCTCTCGGCCTCTTCCAGTCACATCCTTCTCATATCTCTGCGTCGTTTACCATTGCGATTCAGCTGGTCCATGTCTTGGAGGAGGATGGAATCGCACTTCTTCTTGCACTTCTGGGTCGAGTATACCCGTACTACATATCCGGTTACGAGGGAGTTCTTCCACAAACTGCACGTGATCCTGAGACTAAATTATCTTCTGATGCTGCCAAGGGACCGGCTCAGGCGAATGGGAACTTCTCCAGGAACCAGCAACGGAACAGTTCATGCTAACGCAACTGAAATTGATCCAGTAATCCGGGAAATCGGCTTGGAATCCTTGGCGGCATTGCTAGCATGTCCGGGGCTATTATGTGTTGCATACAGGGTTTCTGACTGTGACCTTACGAGTGCAGATGTTGTAAATCCGCTACTGAAAGCTCTTGGATACGCGGTTAGGGCCCGCATCCACGTCGAAGAAATAAGCGTTGAGGGTGTCATCGGGCAGGTCGACTCGAACCTCCAGTGCCTCCATGAGGATGAAAGCGATGATGACGAATTGTCGTTAACTGGAGGCAGCGAGGGAACCGAGTCATCTCGAAACGCCAGAGCTGCAGCTCTTTATGTGCGGAGAGCATACTGCAATTGTGGACACCATCAACGATCGACTGAAACTTGAGGCAGATGGGTCGGCAGAAACATCTGGTGGCGATGAGGTCATCTTGCAAGCGAGCAGGGACGTTTGTCGGCAAAAAGAGCGCCTGCAGTTGGCCGCACATGCGTTCAATGCGTCTGAAAAAATGGGCAAGGCGTCTAGGCTGCTTGGAATGCTGAAGGAACAGGGGTTAGTGAGTGAGCCATCGAATTCCTCCGGAACTGTTAGCGAAGATTTTCTTGGAGATGTAGCGCAATCGTGCAGTTTCTTCGTCAAACCCCAGGACTCAACAAGGAAAGGATTGGGACGATTCTGGGAGAACCTGACAAGCTCTCCTGCAGCATTTTGGCCGAGTACACGGCAACATTTCAGTTTGAGGATAGGCCGTTTACAGAATCCCTGCGAGTGTTTCTCGAAAGCTTCCGCCTTCCGGGCGAATCCCAAAAGATAGACCGTATCGTACATTCTTTCGCTAATAGGTACTACAACCAGAACAAACCTAGCGCTCCTGAAGATGCTGAGGGTGCGCCGTAGATTCGGACAAGGTGAGAGAAGGACAACAGAAGTCGGACCATCCTGAGAAGGAAGGCAAAGAGGCAGACACCTCCACGAGCATCGCTACTAACTCTCGGGGTCGCGAAAACATAGTTGGTGTGCTGAAGAGCGCAGATGCTGCGTATGTTCTCAGCTATTCCGTAGTTATGCTCAATACTGATCAACATAATGATTCCATCCGAAAGAAGATGACTCTCGATGATTTCGTGAGGAACTGCCGCGGAATCAATGAGAAAGAAGATTTACCACGCTGGTTTCTGGCTGACATTTTCAGCTCCATCGCAGCTGTTGAAATCCGAATGAGCGACGAAGCAGGCATAGGTGCGCTTACCGACGTACTGTGGGATGAGCAGATCAAGGATATGGGGACAAGGCTCTACCAACCACTCGGGCTTCGAGGGTGTTCGACGTAGTAGAGTTATTCAAATTGGCGTGGGAACCGGCTGTCATAGCAGCCAATGCGATATTGAATGAAGCTGGTGATGCAACTCTGTGCAGAAAGCGTTGGAGGGATTTCTATCCGTGGCCAGATGTGCGACAGCGTACAAAATAAGTAGACCAACCGATGCCGTGGTTTCATCACTAGCGACAGCGAACCCTGCGTGATGGTCCTTTGTATGGGGCGATAGTTCGATTCGGGACAGATATTAAGGCACAGATGGCCTCTGTTGCGCTATCTGGTGTTTCACGGCAATGTGCTGATGGGCTGGAGGCCGACGGTTGGCAATCCCTGGTTTCATATCTTCTTCGCCTGCATGCCTTGCAGCTTCTTCCGCAAAGCATAGAGCAACATCTTGGGGTTACGGAACAGAACTTGTTGGTGCTTCTGTGAAAAACTTACCAAACTCGGTCTTGTCCCTGCGTGGTGGCCTTCCCAGGCGAATCGAAACGGTGAATCGAAAGCACTTGAAGAAAAAACGCGAAGGTCCAACCGACCGAACGGTTTCTTCGCCTCCCTTATCGCGGCATCCATAGGGACAGAAATCGACTCCGAGGAGGAAGACTATTATGAAAATTCAAACAGCCTTGGTGCTAACGGGCGTGCCACTCGTCGAACATCTCACTCGATACCGTACTTCTAAGAATGCGCAGTGCAGAGGAGAAGGAGGCAATGGAACTGGCGCGAAAATGCATCGCGGGTGCCGAATCGAAGATGTGATCATTAATGAGGGGTACTCCAGTCAAACGCGCTGTGCCATTTGTCCAAGGCTATCGCCAGATCTGGATTCAGAGCTATCGCAGGGAATTCGCAGGGAAATAGTGGCAAGGCGAAGGAGAGGAGAAGGCAAAGAAAGCTGAGGAGTCGCTTTTGGAATGGAGAGATATTGCCCCTCCTAGTCCAAAGAATGACTCCTCCGCGATAGTCGGTGTCTCAGCAAAATATCGCACAGTTCCCGATGCAGATTCCGAGCCCGACTTTTCTGCATTTGGACTATCATCTTCTTGGACAGGACAGGTCCGGGAGAGAGATGAGCGGAAGGCGCGGGAATTTGTTGTCGCGTTCTGTGTGGACTTACTCGCGGAACTCACTCTCCAAAACAGAGACAGGCTACATTTGCCGTGGCCATCGCTGCATGGATTACTTGTACGCATAATCGCGCCCTGCAACCAAACCCTCTGCTGTGTTGGAACGGGCAGTCGTCGCCCTGCTGCGAGTCGGAGTTCGGTTGCTACACAGAGCCGAGGTACGAGATGATGTGCTAAGGGGTCTCAACTTGCTAGTGAGGCTACCAAGTGATGCAGCCGAAGTTTTGGCAGTCCCGATTGCAGCCGGTGTCTACAACATCGTGAAATCACATGGTTCCGCAATTCAGTCCACCTCTGGTTGGCATGCTATTCTGTCAATTCTTGAGAGCTCTGCGCGTTGTCAACAAGAAGCGCGAGATTTGGGGCTAGAGACTCTCTCGTGCATGCTCAAGGATCGATCAGCAGCCGAGGCTGTATCCCCGCAAACATTTACACCCTTACTGCATGCCGTTTAGCATATTCGTCGAAGTTCCTCTGTGGAAACATCTATACGGGCGATTGAATTGCTGCACCAACTCGCACAACGTGTTTCAAAGTTCTCAATCAAACCAGCACAAAGTGAGAATCATGATGACCGGAAGCCGGACTCAAACATGACCACCGCAGAGAGCGAGCTTTGGAATGAATGTTGGGGCCTCTCTTCTTAGGATTTGCGTCATCAGTGCGAGATGCTCGAGGCAAGGTTAGAAACTCTGCCCTGGAGGTTCTTGAGAGAGCCGTGGCTTCTGGAGGTTCTGCCAATATTTTGTCTCCACAGCAGTGGGCTCAGGCACTTTCCAACGTCATCTTGCCTCTAATGACACAACTGTTTTCCACCCGGGGTTCCTGAGGCTACACTTGAGGCTGAAGAGGAGGCGCAAAAGAAGCTACTTGCAGAGCGGAGTGCAACAACGAGCCTAACTAGAGGGCGATCAAGAAACCTGAGCGCATCTGCCGAGCATCAAGAGCAGTTGCGCAGATCGGTAGTGGCAGCATGTAATCGAACACGTATGAAGGCTGTTACTTTGACGTCTAAGACTTTTCTTCAACATCATGTCAATTGCTGCTGGAATCGCCGAAGACTCATTCACAGAACTGTGGATTGGAGTGCTCGAGGTTTTCCGCATGGCCATAGAAAGTGGCCCCAGTGAGTTGAAGGCAGTCCGCGGAACAAGAATTGAGAGGCATGATGATCTCGCGGAACACGTGCCTGAGAACGTGAAGAATCTGCTTTTAGTGATGTCCGATTGCGGGCTGCTGAAACGTGATCAGCACGTGCGGTGGAACGCTACATTCGCGGTAGTTCGGAAGTTTTGCCGATGCGGAGGAGATCATGAACACTACGCCAAATGATGCACCCCAGAGCGAGCCGGTCGCAAAGGAGATGTCTAATGAGACTGGCAAGGAACCTGGTCATGACGGTAGTGACTCTGGAGTGGAATCAAGTGATGCGAACGGGGCGGCAATCTCATCAGTCGCGGCAAGTTTGTAGGGCAATGTGAGGGGTGATCCGTATCGGTTGAGAGTAAAGAAATAGGAGACTAGTTGTACAGGAAACGCACCAGACGATGAGATTACTGTTTAGTTGACAGCGAAGGTATCGTTCTACGGTCTCATGAGTTTGAGGGAGTTCCATTGGATGATGCGCGTGCGGTCTTTCCCTTTGCGGCTGCACTACGAACAGACTGAACGTGGTGGTTGTAAACTCTGGAAAGGTTCATCCGTGGTGTTGAGCTGGTCTCGTAGGTAATTGATGTCGCCTGTGTATCCGCCAAACTTTTCTCAGCGGATGCTAGATTGGAGGTTAAAAGGTTGACGGCTTCCTGATGTGAATATTCGACCATGACATTGGCACCAAGCCACAAACAGACAGTCTTGGTCGGTGGAATGGAGGCACGTACGTAGATTCCGTCGCTCAACTCAAAGTGAGTTTGAATCTGGTCTGCATTAACGCCGCAACGGGAGCTCTTCTCCTGCAGAGCCTTGACTGCCTTGAGGGCTCGTTCAACCTCTGCTATCTTCTCTTGCAAAGAGTCTCTGCTTTTCACGAGCTTCTCTTCAAAGAACCTATACTTCTGACTCAAGGCGGAGAGCTTGTCGATCAAAGCAGGGGCCTGATTCTGCCCCACCACAGTCGGTACATCATCCTATGGTAAACCGTGGTTTGATTCCAATGGCGTTACCAATGGAAAAAGCGGAGAAACAGTCAGCAAGGATACCGCCACAGCGACGACACACAAAGGGGACAAACAGGTGACATTAGTAAAAAAAACTTACAAAAAATACAGCGGTAGGAATACCATGATGCATGTCGCCAGACTTGGAACAGTGACGACGGAGTCTGCGACGGCAAACACTGCCGAACGGACGGCGGTTGCTGCCATGATTCCGACTGTTGATCAGACGGTGTCGTGGCAGGTGCGGGCTGGGAAGGCAAAGAGTGGAGGAGGGGAGAGACGGGTAGGGCGGTGAGAGTGCAGTCGGTGGTGAGGAGGAGCTTTTGTGTGATGACGGTTGGCAGTGAGTGGTGTCGAGTGGGGGTTCGTTTGGGGTGGTTGATGAGGGTGGTGGGGAGTGGTGGGGAGATGGGCGAGCTGGGGGTTTTTGTTGATGGCGAGGGGGGGGTAGGGTGGTTGGGATGATGGGTTTGTGTTGGAGGTTGGAGGATTGAGCAGGTTGATCAACGGACGTTGGGAGTAGAAAGGGTGATCGTCAGCGATGAGTGTGAGTGGATGATTGCCGGGGGGTTGTATTATTTTTTTCGGGATTGTCGACGCGGTTGTGAACACTGGATCTTTCGAAACCATCGACAAGTTTCCGTTTTCCAGCCAATGGCAAGTGTATGTTGTGGAAATGTGTCACTCGCAGTACCGTACGGAAATGTTCTCTTTTGTTGGTGAAATATGATTAAAATTTAGGCTAGTGCGACTAATTGGTAAATGCAGATGAGAAGACACCAGAAAAGCGGTGCGCTTGGAGCAATGAATTCAGCTCGGAGTTGGGCGTGCTTACTGTACACTGTAATTTCCTCACTGTATGACTGGTGGGACGAAACCAAATCCTTCACTGTTGTACAGTACAGTGGCTACAGATACACTACCCACGCAAGACAAGCGTACGGCAACTGGCCCAGTCGCAAGGACGCTCATCTTCATAATCAAACTCTAGATAAGTAAAAGAGTGAAGGATTCATTATTATTATTATTATTATTATTCATACTTGCGGTACTGTACCGTCTAATGTCTTCTTGTACAGTACAGTACTTTAACCCTGCACTGTACAGTACAATACTGTACTTTACAACACTGTACAGTACTGTATTGTGCCTTTTAAATTAACCCTTTGTGGGCTGCGATCGTAGTGCCGTAAATGAAAATAAAGTACTATTTGCCGGGTACAATTTAAGACATGCTGTTGTTCTTCCAGCTGCTGAATAGTTTCCGTACTGTGCAGGGTCACACTGTCGGATCACCAAGCGATTTGGCAAGGGAAAACGAAAAGCAGTAACTTCTTGTGTGATGAACTGTTCAAGTAATTGTCGAATAGGGCGCTGTGCAAGACCCATCCCGGAACCTTGACCATGCGACTCTTGAGTGCTCTCTTGTGCTGAACACTGCTTTGCTGCAAACGAAAGGAAATCATCACTGTATCCGTGACGGGTACAGGCTGGTGGTCGTCCCACACGGATTGGCCCAACATTTTTTTCTTCTGCGCTATACCGTAGGTGCAATAATCAGACTTCTTCGCCTCTTTTTACCCAATTTTAGTACAAAAGTGGTCCACGTTTTGTCATCCCTTACAACGCAGTTGAATAAAATGGCTTAAAAGCATTGATCCATGCACAAGGGATTTGACAAGACATACACGTGTAAATATACAAATCAGAAATATCTGAAATTTCTCAAAAAGTTGGGAAGAACTCATTACGTCTACACCAAAGGCTGTGTTGATTAAATGGCTTGCCTAGTACTGGGATGCCCCAATGACATGTGATTTCATAATTGTTTTACTTTTCCCTTGATTGTTCAAATTTTTGGACTGTGGCAGATATATTCGTGCACAAACAGATTGCAAAAGGGCAATTTTTTTTTCAAAAAAAAAAGAATGTTGCGAATAGGGTGCCCCGCCCCATATTGTCACGTGTGCAGCGATTGTTCCGGAAGAAGAGACTTGTTATGGTTTTATCTTGATTTTTTCTAAAATAGAGCTCTACGTCGCAACAGTACCAGACTTTTACTTTTGATCCATATTCGGCCCTACCGCACTCTAACAACCGGCCCCACCCACTCCACATCTTTGAACAGACATAACGCCAAGCCCTCCGCTCCAGCCCATCTACACCGACCGTTGTCGCCGTCTACCCAGTCGAACATTCGCACTGTTTCTACCGACGGCCCAACCGCGCCCCATCCCTCATCTCGCCTCACAACCTTGCCTTTTCCCAACTATATTTCAAACCCCTCGCCAAAATACATCTTAGCAATCTACTCCACTCCTCCATCACCTGCCCGATCCTCTGCCTCACCGCTTCAAATCCTCAAATCCCCCCCCACCCCCTTTTCTATCAACACAACCTCAAACTCCAACTGAGACGCCGCTTTACCCCCGCCCTCACTTACCGGAATCCCCACTTGCCTATCCTGTCATCGTCATCCACCCGTCACAGCTTCGTCCCGTTTCCACTCCTTTCTCCGGTACTGTTACCACCCTCCCTGCCCTTAGCGTCCATCCCGCAGCTGTAACCTCTTTTTTTGCCTCCCGCTGCCATACTAATTCGCAACCTTACACGTCCAAGTTCCGATTCCGAAATGGACCGTCTCTCCGATCCAACTCTACCTGACGATGAGTACGTCAAACTCCTGGAGCAGCCAATCTCCCTCCTCTACACCTCTCCGAATGCTACCGAGCGCAACGCAGCTCAGGCTCTTCTCACCAGTCTACAGGAAATGCCAAATGCATGGATCCGTGTTGACAAGGTTCTCGATTATCCAGGTTCCTCCATCAATGCAAAGTTTTTCGCCCTGCAGATCCTAGAAAAGCTTATCCGCTATCGATGGAAGACACTTGCGATCCACCAGTGAAAGCATTCGCAATTACGTCGTTGGGCAAGGTTATCAAGTTGAGCGAGACGGACGAAAGCCTTCATCGTGAAGGTGTCTTCATCTCAAAGTTGAACCTCATTCTGGTTCAGATTGTAAAACAAGAGTGGCCAGCGAATTGGGAATCCTTCATGACCGAAATTGTCGGCGCCAGCAGAAGCAGCGTGTCTCTCTGCGAAAACAACATGGAGATTCTACGACTGCTTTCGAGGAAGTATTCGAGTTTTCAACCGGGCAAATGACCCAGGAGAAGATTACCAAGTTAAAAACGCAGTTCAATGATGACTTTTCTCGCGTTTTTCAACTATGTCAGTATGTCTTTTCCTCCTCAGCCGATCTGCAACACTCTCGACCTGCTCTGCTCGTCGCGACTTAAAGACGCTTGAAAAGTTCCTGTCTTGGATTCCGCTCGGGTATATATTTGAAACGCAGCTTATCGAAACCCTTGTTGGATTTATGAGCGTACCTTCCCTACGTCACTACACGTTGCCGTGTTTGGTTGAGATTGGGTCTTTGTCAGGAACCACACTTGCAAAGTATGACGACCGATTCCGACTCCTGTTTCTGTCATTTGTCAAGCATCTTGTCCGTGTTTTACCGCCCAATGCCAATATTGCTGCCGCGTATCAGGAAGCCGATGACGAAGCACAAGGTTTTGTAATGAATTTGGCCTTGTTCTTCACGGGTTTCTTCCGCGTTCACATATCCCTTTTGGACGTGGAAAGTGGAAACGAGCTTGCTGATGCAGTGCGTTATGCTCATGAGTACCTCGTGAAAATTTCAAGGGTTCCAGACGTCGAGGTATTTAAGACGTGCCTAGAGTGGTGGTTTCGTCTCGCCTCAGATCTCTATGATAACGAGTGTCACATTCCGGCATCGGGTGGTCGTAACCGCCCTTTACTGTTGACCAATTCCAGGGATATTCAATCCGCACCAACCGGTATGGGTGGTATCAGCGCTGCCAACGCCGGTGTAAACATTGTTACTCCAAAACGAGCCTTTTATGCCCCAATTCTCGTGGAGGTGCGCCACGTTGTTATCTCGCGTATGGCAAAACCGGAGGAGGTCCTCATTGTGGAGGACGATAATGGTGAGATTGTTCGGGAAACTACCAAGGATACGATGCGATTGCGTTGTACAAGACTATGCGCGAAACACTGGTGTTTTTAACTCATCTTGACACGACCAATACAGAGAGCATTATGCTTTCAAAGCTGGCTATGCAAATAGACAATTCGGAGTGGTCGTGGAACAATCTGAACACACTTTGCTGGGCAATCGGGAGTATCTCTGGAGCCATGGGCGAGGAGGAAGAACGCAAGTTCCTTGTGACTGTTATCAAGGAGCTGCTGCAGCTGTGTGAGATCAAGCGCGGCAAGGACAACAAGGCCGTTGTTGCGTCGAATATCATGTACGTGGTAGGGCAGTACCCGAGGTTTCTGCGAGCACACTGGAAGTTTTTGAAAACAGTTGTCAACAAACTCTTTGAGTTCATGCACGAACACATCCCGGAGTTCAAGACATGGCTTGCGACACGTTTTTGAAAATTGCACAAAAGTGTAGACATAAGTTTGTCGCCGTCAACCTGGTGAGAACCGCCCTTTTATTGTTGAGATGTTGGACACATTGCCTGACATTATTCAGAAGCTTGAGACTCATCAAATTCAATCTTTCTACGAGTCATGCGGATGCATTATTGGAAGCGAGGTTGATCCCGGCGCGCAGGAGAAGCTTATAATGAAGCTTTTCGAACTACCAATAGCAGCTGGCAGCAACTGTTGTATTCAGCATCTATTTCTGAGGAATTTTTGCGTCAACGTGATAAGATGAAGAACTTTTCGAGCATCCTTCGCACAAACTCACGCGTTGCCATGTCACTTGGGTCTCCCTACTTGTTCAACTGAAGTGGATTTATGCCGGTATGCTAAAGATCTACACGGCATACTCAGGTCTCATACAGAGGGAGGTGGTGAAAGGTGGGCCGTATGCAACAAAAACCGCAGACTTTCGCAATATGCGTGCGGTTAAGCGAGAAGTCCTCCGAGTCATCGAGGTCTGCATAAGCACTTCTCAAGACAAGGACAGAGATCAAATACGATCGAATGTGATCGAACCGCTCACAGAGCCCGTTCTTGCTGACTACTACACCTCAGTCCCTGATGCTAGAGAACCCGCAGTGCTTTCCTTGTTCTCGACAGTTGTGAGTTACATGAAAGGCAGCCTGACGAATGGTGCTGTTACTGTGATATTCAAGTCGCTCGTAGGTTGCACTCTTGATATGATCAAGAATAACTTTGAGGACTTTCCAGATGCACGCATCAACTTCTTCTTGCTGCTTAGATCAATCAATCAGCATAATTTCTCGTCGTTGTTCGCACTCGACGAAAATCCTGCGGCAGCTGAAGCGGAGTTTCGAACGTTATCAACGCTATTGTGTGGGCGTTCAAGCATACGAGCGCAACGTCGCGGAAACTGGACTCCAAATTCTTCTCGAAATGCTGCGAAACGTTGATAACTCGCCGCAAAACCTCAACTACTTTTACAAAATGTACTTCAAGTCAATTCTGAACGATATTTTGTCGGTTCTAACTGATACATTCCACAGACCTGGTTTCAGACTTCATGCCCAGATCCTCATGCATTTGATCTCCGCGGTTGGGTCGGGTCGCATTTCTGAGCCTATTTGGGACCAATCGCAGCAATCGGAACTAGCCTTAGCCACTGGAAATGGCACTTCCGCACCTGACAACGCTGTATATCTGCTGAATCACCTGCTGAAGATTCTAAAGGAGGCATTCCCGAACTTAACCGATTCTCAGGTGAACGAGATTGTGAAAAAGTTGGTTTCCGGTACAGACGAGAAGAGCTTCAAAGGTCACTTGAGGGATTTCTCGTCCAAACCAAAGAGTTTTCAGGTGGAGACAACACTGACCTGTTTGACGAGGAAAAGCAGATGCACGCAATAGAGAAGCAGAAGGCCGAAAGCGAGAGAATCGCAAGGACGCCAGGGCTAGTGGCACCTACAAACTTCTGAGTGCAAACGCGTAAGACACATTCAGTTGCTACCAGAATTGCCTCAGCGGTCGAACTAGAAGCAGTTGTTCGTTCTGTCGTTTCCACTTCCAGACGCATTTTCTGAACGTAACGCCTACTGGTCAGGCAACGGTAGTTTATCATTTTCGATGCATTTCAGGCTTGTTTGTAGGGACTCGATGTAAACCTGCAGTACAAAAACGCAAAACCGTTTAATAGTATCACAACTCGAGACGGATAGTATTCTATTAACCTGCTGTACATGGTCGATATCTAACCGACGCAGGAGCCTGTAGGTAACGTATCGACCTGCTGTTTCCGATGGACGAGTAATCTTGACGACCTGCCATGTGAGAGCCCGTAGTACCTTGCAATAGGGTCTGACTTTTGGATACGCGGCAACTGACTTTCCTTCAACTTGTAGCGTCGTAGCAAAGCGCGTTTGGCCTCGTCGGGCAGGACTTCGTGGCGAGGAACAAGAACATGTTTGGTAATATTGACAATGAGTTCATTCTCCAAGAATACTTCCATCTTACACATTTCGCCGGCGCTCAACTTTTCCACAGCGCTCTTGGCATACGGGGTGAGACCTGTTTGCAAAATAATGATAGCGCTACGAACACCGTCCTTCTCCATACGTTCTGCCTTGTCTGAGATAGGCTTGACTCCGAGGAGTTTGTTGCGTTGTTCATCTGGGAAAAAGACATAGATCTGGTCGTTGCGTTGTCTCGTTTCTGACGAAGAAGGGTTAATGATTCCCTGTTGTAATTGTTGGTTGCAAACTCGCTTTTAAAAACTTCGGGTGGTTGCCTCAAGTCCTCCTCCTCATCCAGCACGGCGTACCCTCTATCCCTTAGCAGCTCCAGACTGTGCGTCGTACGCGGAAGAGGCGGAAATTTCCTGATCTGTTGCGGCCTCCATGTCAAGGGTCGCACGGGACAGGGGGAAGACTAGTGTCTGAGGGTTGAGCGCTTTTGAGGGAAGGCCAGGGGCGGTGTGAGGATTTTGTTGTGAAGTGGGATGGCAAATAAATGTCGATGTTCGTGTCGTGACGAGCTCAAAGACGACTCTACCTGATTGGAGTGCGCTGAATCGTATAGATATCTGCTTCTGGCTCGCGCTGCGGATACGGTTAGAGGCAGTACTACTGTAGACCGCTATAAGATTTTGAATAAAGTTGGGTCGAGTATTCTACGATGGCACAGTACAGTACGCTCACACTAAATAAAGAATAGTGTGGTAGTTAGCGAAACGACCTCGAATGAGGCTTTGTTTTGACTCAGCGGCGGCATTCAAGTCAGTCTTGATCTACTCCAAGGGATCAAATTTTCTTCTTTAGCTTTTCACACGGAACGCAATCAGTAGTGCAAATGTACTACTGTACGTTAGAGGACAATGTTCATTACAGTGTTGTTCTTTCTTTCTTTCCCCACTTTTCATGCCTCCCTCCACCCACCAAACCCCCCCTCCCCAGCCCGCCAAAAGCCTCCAGCAACCGGCACCCCTTCTTCTCATGCCCCTCGTGCCGCTGCCCCCGCAGCCTCCCGGCTGCTCCCCCTGTCGCCTCCCTTCCCCTTCTTTGTCCGCTGTTGTAATCCCACTCCCGCGACACCCGTTCTACCTCTCGAATCTTTTGACCTTCCACGTGACTTTCCTCCTATTGGCCCACATTCTATGACACTCCCAGATGCACACAAGATCATTGGCCAGCCGGCCATGGCATACCCCGCCACCCTCGCTCGCGGCAAGATCTTTGCCAGCCACTTCACCACCGAACCTCGTCGCGTTGACCTGCGGACTGGGAACCGGAGCTGCCTCCGCCCCCCCCGCTCTCATCCACATCCCCCTTTCGCCCTCGCCCACTATGACCTTTAAGTCGCACGCTGATACCCAAGGCGTCCTCCTGGACGCTGCCCAAGCCGCCAGCACCTTATTCCCTCCGCACGTCATCGTCCCCTTGGTCGGGATGTCCACCTACATATATTTCGCGGCCTACGCTGCGGAAAATGTGAAGACCATCCTGACCCAAATACGCGGTCTTCTACCGGAACTCAAGGTCTCCACCATGCCTCTACCAAGAGCCGTCCAGGCTCTGGGAGCTTTTGCTGCGGGTGGAGCAAAAACTCGACTCCGGCGAGAAGCCTTTCGCCTGAAGAAGGCAGAGCACCGCTCGTGGGTCCCTGCTTAAGTGCTACAAGCCTTCGCCACTGCCCTGCTCAATCACGTGCGGGACATTGAGAAGGTCCGCGCTGAGCCACAAGGCCGGCCTACCGCGCCCGCTCCGGCTACGGACAAAGCCCCTCCCGTGCCCTCGCCCGTCGGTGCCCTGGCACCCCGCGGTGACACCCCGCACGCAAAAGACAAGACCACTCTGGGGTAACCCCCAAGGGAGGCAAGCGTGCTGGCCCGCGCCACCCCACGACCCCCCACCCGAGGTCATGACGGACGGCCCACCCTCTCCCACGCGCTCTGGTCAATCCCCGGGCTCCCCACCGGCGGTGACCAAGCGCCGCTGCCAGACTCACCTTCACTACGCTGACTGACAAAAGGACTACCACGACACCTTAATGATGCGATCTCCGTCCAAGGCCCGGTGACGACGGCTGACCTCGGGCTGCTGCCTGATGCGCTCATGTTGCCTCCGGTCCCGGCTGCCACTCCGCGTCCACCGACACAGGCTATGGCCAGTCCTCAGCCTGCTGAGCACCGTCCATTGGCCTCAAGAGTGGACCGCTCTGACTAGGCCCTCAGTCATGGACTCCTACCCCAACATGCCCGTCATTGAATCGCAGCCATCCCCGTCGTGTGGAGCGTTCCCCTTGCCCACTCCCCTGGAAATCCTCTCAACACCCTACCGCGACACGGATATCTTCCAAGATATCCCCGCTCCCTGCCTCACCCAATTTATCCTGCTGTTTATCAAGTTTGTGAAAGCTGCGGCGAATGCCCGTGGTGAAGACACCACTCAGCGAGCATTCCTACACCTCCACATGTTTGCCCATGGCTGTCCACGTCGCTGTCTTCGGGGAGAGCGCGGATGGCGGGACCTACACAGCCAACGCATCGCCCTCCGAGAACGCCTCCGTCGTGCGCACACGGGCTCACAATGGGAAGCACTCTGGGCCGAAGCTCTCCCAGCTAATCAAGCTCGGCTTGAATTGTGGGAAGGAAACACGCTGTATGCCCCAACAGTCCCCCGGACATCGGGCGCGCCCGTCGTGCAGAGGCCCTTTGCGCTGATGCGCGATATGGTAAGGCCATGCGCGCCCTCCACAATGGCCCGCTCGCCGACGTCAACGACCCGGCGACGATTCAGCGGCTCCGGGATCTGCACCCGTCCCCGCCGCGCCCTGTCTCGCCGCTCCCGGAAGGACGACTCCCGCCGCCCCCGTGCATCACTGAGGCTGCTGTGGAACACGCGGTCCGCGGCGTCCCGCGGGACACCACCGCCGGACCCGAACGAACGCCGTCCCGCTGGTTCCACCTCCTGGTTAAGACTCGCGTCAGTCCTGAAGCCGGCGTGACCGGTCTGCGTGTCCTGACACAGCTCGTTTCCCGGCTCGCACGGGGGAACTCCCGGACGCTGTGCTTCCCCTCGTGGCAGCGGCGACGCTCCTCCCGCTTCAGCCGACTCCCGACAAGGTCCGCCCGATCGCCATCGGGTCTGTGCTTCGCAGGATAGTGACGAAGGCACTGCTCCCGCCGCAATAGCCGATTCACACTCGGTTATGTCGCCGCATCAGACGGCCAACGGTGTTAAAGCCGGGTTGGACTCTATTGTCCACGACACCCGCACGACACTACGCCGCTTCTCCGCCACCCCGAACGTCGCCACGGTCCTCATAGACGCCAACAACGCCTTTAACCGTGTTGATCGGCAGTCTATGCTGGACCACCTACCAATGCTCGCCCCCTCGCTAGCCCGCTTCGCAAACATGATCTACGGCCGAATGCAACCGCCATTGCTTGTCCCGAACCGGGATCGCACCGTCATACCAAGTGCCCAGGGCACCCAACAAGGTGACCCGGCGAGCATGTTGTTGTTCTCGCTAACGATCCAACCCCTCATCCGTCGGGTTGCTGAGATCCCCAACATTGCTCTCTGCCAATGGTACGCCGATGACGGCACGATCGTCGGGAACCTTGGCGCCATCCGTCAGGCGCTCAGGCTCCTTGCCCGAGATGGTCCCACGGTTGGCTTCCATGTCAACCACGAAAGACACGCATATATTGGCCTCACGTCATGCCGCCGGATCGAGCAGCCCTCTTAGCGGAATTCCCTCTCGCAGAATGCTCGCGGGACGGCTTTCCGCTTCTAGGGGCCCCCATTGGGAACAAAACGTTCACGGAGAGTTTTCTCCGGTCCAAGATTGCTCAGTGCCCGCCGTACCCTGGACCGCCTCCTGCTGGTCCGCGACGCCCGCGCCCGGTTCCACATGCACCGGATCTGTGCCTCTGCATGCCTCCTATCGCATGCATTCAAGCTCTCAGATCCGCGCTTAGCAGTCCGCCGCAGAAGAATTTGATGATCTACAACGGTCATCATATGAAAAGTTACACGGCATAGCTCTCACGGACCGAGCCTGGGACCAAGTCTGCCTCCCCATGCACCTCGGAGGTCAGGGCTTCGAAAGCATCGCCTCGTGCCTCCACGGCGCTGCCGCCGCCAGCATCATTGATGCTGCGCCCGCACGGCAGCGAACTTCCGCATACGCCACGCCGCGTGCTTGTGCACTAGCTTCTGGCCGCTACCGCGGCGACCGGTCCTTCCTCCTCCGTCAGGCTGGGCCTTCTCTCCGCCGTTTCGCCCTCTCCATCCCCGGATAGTCGACCTTTCCACCCTTGACCCTCCAACTCTAGCTGCTTCACCCACCAACACTCTAACCCTTCTCAAACGGGTGCAGCAAGAGGCGCGGGCAAGAGTACATTGGCACGACGACTCCTGGGCGAATGCCCCAAACCCGACCGCCATAGCGACGCCGACATTCGACATCGCATCCGTGGCTTAGCGTTCCGCCGCAGCCAGGCTGCAGCGTTTCTCTTCGCTCACCTCACGGCAGCTACGAAGGTCACACCACACACTGGCAGACCATGCTCCGCCGTCACCTCGGACTGCCAGTGTATGATGACTCCATGGCCCTCAACTGCCACCACTGTGACCACCCCTTGGACACCCTCGGGGATCACGCCGCCGACCTGCTGCCCTGGTTTCGGCCGTCGTCACCGCCATAACTCGCTCTGTAATGCGATTGCGACACACGTTACCCGCGCCGCGGGTCTGGATACTCGGCACGAGGTTCCGTTCCTCGTCCCGGGCACTGAGCTCCGGCCCGCCGATATCCTTGTACAACCGCCCCAACCCCGGAAGGCACAACGTTGCGCCCCATTGCCTGTGACATCACTGTCGTCTCACCGTTTAAGGCCGCAGTTCGCACCAAGGCGACCCAGGTTGCCGGAGGCGCTGCTGAACTGGCGGCCCGCGACAAGGTTACAACCTGGAACGCAACATCGCCCGACGCCCCCCGCTCCCTCAACTGGCCCATCTTCTGCGCCTTACACGCCGAACTTCACGTTTCGACCTCTGGCGTTTGATTCCCTAGGTGCCCCTTCCCCTGGAACTATTGCATTTATCGAGGAGTTAGTTCCGCGGATCGCGTCCAAGTGTCACTCGACAGTTGGCGTTATCCGCCGCCGTATCTACCAGCGACTGAGTTGCACCCTCTGGTCATCCATCGCTGAAGCTATCTTGTCGCGAGCCCAGATGCGCATGGACGACGAAGTACATCCGGATCGATCTAAACCGTATCGTTAGGACGTTCGCAGTCCCCAGTAGATACAGAACGCATTAAACTTCTTTCTTGTGTTTGGTAGCAGCTTACAGTACGAAGCATCCGACGGCAATTGTGGGGTTTTGCTCGAGAAGAATTCTGCTAAAGTACCTGTAATTCATCAGAGATACCGTACTGTACAGTACAGCACATGTACAGTAGGTACGGTAGGTATATTTTTTTTTATCACTAGACCCTCTATCATATATGAGGGATACTCCGAATGAGCCAATATATTCCTGGCAATGAGGGTTGCCCGTGAAATACTGTTGGTCATTTCGCAATGACCCATAAAAAGACAAAAGAAAAAGTAGTACAGTATGATAATAATATAGTACAGTGACTAAAAGGGAAACTTACAATCAAATCAACTAGAAATGATGGATAACTCTAATAACAAGCCTGCTCTTTTCGTAAACGACCTAGGCATTGATAAAAACTCAATCTTCCCACAATGAATTTCACTATACGCATACCAAATACCATCAATCTCAGTAACGCCATTAAGTCCTCTTACAGTAGCATCTTTTACCCCTCCCCTACCTTCCCCGACCCTCAACGAAAATGTACGGAGTATCCTGCGCCTGCGGGCGGGGCAACAGGGGCCGGGCGGGCAACAGGGGCCGGGTGGGGCGAAAGTACTGTAGAGGCATCTGGAGATGAAGCCCCAGCCCACGTCACCAGTGTAAACCCGGCAGCATCAATCGGAGTGGGGGGACACGTCGGCGCTTAGTCAAGGCGACCGGGGACGGGGCGGGAGGGGGGGGATGACAAGTGGCAAAGGAGGCGTCTTGACAAAGAGTATTGTAAACCACCGATTCCATTTCGCGGAGAGCGTGAGCGAAGGCAGGGGCGGGGTACCACTGGGAGGAGGAGGATTCCAGGCGAGCGATTTTGGAGCGAAGGCCAGGGAAATCGGAGAAAAGTTGGGGGGCGGAAGGTCTGCAGGGAGGTCGAGGATTGCCGAGAAATCCATGGTAGGAGGATCGAAGTCGTCAGAGGTCTTTGCCAAGGCGCGAAAGGCAGAGTAGGCTGGCTCTAAGGAGAGTAGGTCACGTTCGGCGGCGCATACAAGGAACGTTCGGAGAAGAAGAGCGCAGGATGGAGCAAGAGCCAGGGAAACCGCCATTAGATATCGTACAGTATGTGCAACACTGTGAAGTTGCTACAAAATTAATTTTGAATAGGGTGACTAAATTCTGTGTGTTGCGGGGCACGACATGTAACTGACGCCGCGCTTGTGGACCAAATAGCGTAGCTTAGTTTCTGGTATAAGCGGGTCTTCATCCACCCCGTAGAGCATCCGCTGCGCGATGCGACAGCTGCCGCGTATTTCTCTATGACCTTTGATGACGTCTCAGAAGGTGATCCTAACGAGTCAAAAGCCAGCGGCACAAAATCCCATCCTAATCTTGATCTTCCAGGCAGGACGTCGCCAGAAATGGCAGCCACTTTCTTGGCTAGGTCCCTCCTCTTTCGCTTGTCTGCTGCATTGGCAACGGCTCGCGCTTTTCGTGCTCCCATTGACATATAGCACTCCTGGAATGGCGAGTATACGGTGATGTCGTAGGCCACTGGAAGAGGGGCGGGTTCAATGCGTCGGATCGCGGGTGCACCAGAATATCTGCGAGTCGCGCATTCAGTCCGGGGATTAGGTATTTGACCTCATATTGGACGCCAACTACTGCTGCTTTAAACAGCTCTCTCCAAGTACTCTCACAACTGCTGTGTGCCGGTTGGTCCACCCGAGACCTTGTTACAAAGGTCTACTGCATGGTCCCCTAAGAGATCCATGGGCCTATGGCACTCAGCGCACTGCAGCGGTGCGGTGTCGTCAAAAACACGAACTCCTAGGTGACGGCGTAGCATCACTATCCACATCTCGTTGGACGTTCGGTTGACTACAGCGGGGTGTGCGGTCAGGAAGGCCCCTGCCTGCGTTTCCAAGTATGCATGACGTCGAATTCTTCGCCGAATACCTGCTTCTGAATGCGATATGGGGTTTGGCAACCTCTTCCATTCGTCGTCCTTCCAGAAGAACTTTGCTGCAGACTCGCATCAGGCTCGACAGAGAATGTTGTATGTACTATCGGGCTTGGCTGCGAGGCTTGCCGCTGTCAAAGTTTCCGGAAGACTGCCATCATTAGTGACGGACGCAGGGAGCCGTCGGGCAAACTCCCGGAGGTGTGTATCCGATTCAGCGTATCGGGGTTCAGTCTCACCACTGTCCTCAGGGCTCCGCAGCGGCTCGGCGTCAATTATGCTCGCAGCATATGCTGCGAAATTAAGCGTTGCTATAGGCTAAAGCCGTGACCGCCATAGCGGAGAGGTAAGGATACCTGCTGTTGAACTGCATCAGTCATCGGCACGTTGTTAGAGCTTGCGTAAAATTCGAGTTGATCGTCGTCGAATCTCAGTGCAGTGGCAGTGGTCACACTCGGCGGAGTTAGCTTCACCACATTTTGAAGCTTGCAAGCGGATGCACATACTCGGTGAAGGTGGAACCGAATTCGAACGTCTCCGATACCGTCAATCAGCGACAATTTGCGCTTGCAGCTTCTGATTTTCTCATTCAGAAAATCTTCCTTCCATAAACTAAGACGACCCAATTGGGGCCCCAAGAAGGTCGATGTCCTCGGTAGAAAAGTTCTCAACTGGGAAGCGGTGGAATAGTGGCGGTGTGCTGTTACCGAGTCTGTGCGGCCAGAACAGATGGGGTTTTGCGTGATTCAGGTATAAGCTATAGTCAATAACTGCAGTACGTGAAAAATTCCTGAAAAGCATTTTATGATTATTTCTTAAAATGGGGAATTTTGGGGTTATTGTAATGTATGAAAGATGGGGTCGGTTGCTTGCGCGGCGTGTCTATCACGATGAGACCTTGGAAGCTCTAGGAGACAGCATTTTGAATGAATGGAACAAAATAAGTCGCAATATGTGTTATAAGCTCGCTCAAAGCATGCGAAACCGGTACGCGGCAATTTTAGAGAACCAGGGGAAGAAAATAGACTACAGAGTACTAAAATCCTTCCTTTGCTCATGTTCTTTGGTATAAATTCTGTTTAATGAAGGATGATCACATACGAATTTTCCCTTCCCTGGTAGCCTTTTTCATAAATTTAATCGATAAAATCAGTGTTATGCGAAACCCTTTTGATCCTTTAAATAACCATGCAAAAGAACGCGATTAGCAGATTTTTAGATAAAATTGCAAAGTATTTCTCAAGGGGTCTGGTTCTTACTTAAATGGGGGGAAATGTGGGGTGATTTAATATTTGAAAGATATTGTCGGTTGTGGCCCGGAATATCCTACAGGGTGCGCAGTGATACCCTGACATTACTTAAATGGGCTAGTCCGACCCGATGGGTGCGCGGAGCACTGTTGTCCCGGCGTCATAGTTCTGGCGAAGGTCACATGGGAGGGACTGCTGAACAGGTG
This sequence comes from Kappaphycus alvarezii, assembly GCA_002205965.3. Lineage (NCBI taxonomy): Eukaryota > Rhodophyta > Florideophyceae > Gigartinales > Solieriaceae > Kappaphycus > Kappaphycus alvarezii. The sequence continues at coordinate 663,815 of NADL03000015.1, forward strand.
GGGGGGGGCCGTTGGCCACCAGACGGCACCCTTATCCATGCGAAGTGTAAACCCAAACTGCGCGCCTCGCGGACGAGAGGAACTTTAGTGCCGTTCGAATGGCTTCGTCGGTGCCCACTACGTACCCATCGTCCAAGTACCACAGCTGAAGGAGCACAGAAGGCCTGCCTGTGGTGTCGCTCACATTTTCCAGGCGGGTTTTCACTTCCCGCGTCACTTTTTGCAGCAGAAGGGAGAATAAAAGTGGACCCAGAGGATCCCTTGCTGCACGCCTACCACGCTCTGGAGCATATCATCCCCACATCACAGATGACCCGGGGTTTACCGCGTACGTGTAATTGACCCAAAGTAAGAGCCCCGGGAACCTCTGCTCGACCTTCTTCAAAAACGCGCCGCGGCTGACCAGGTTGAAGGCGTTTTGAAGGTCAACGGTTAACAGTGCATACTCTGCCGATTCGCCATGCTCCTCATAAAGTCGCCGTACAGCGTGGACAACTGCCTCAGATCCTCCTGGCGTTGCTACTCCCAACTGTAGTGGCTGAAAGTATTGGGAAGCCTTTTCGGAAATGCGAGTCAGCAAACATCTGCCCACCAAGCGACGTAAGGTCTCGCCCACCGCGAACGTTCTGATTCCTCCGTCCGGTTTCAGAAGTGCCGTAAGCGGCACACCTGCGATCCATGCCGATATAGCAGCAGGAGCCTTCCCGTTGGCTAGCAAGTTGACCACACTAGTCAGAGCAGCTAGCAAGCTTCGTCCACCATTGACAACTGGTGGGACCTGTAAAAGCTCAGCGAGGTGGTTTGTGCGGAGTCCGGATCCCCCTGCGGCGCGATCCCCTTGCGGCGCTACCCATTGGAAAGCTCCGAACGCAACGGAGAACAAGTTCTGGAGTGAAGTGGGGGCAAGCCGGCAACGAGTCAGGGGAAGCGGGTTGGTACTACTCCGTAGTCGGAGAGGGCTGTGGGTGTTTCTCCCGAAGAATGGTAACCACCTCTGCGGAGGGGCATGCGATCCCCGAAGATCCTAGCGCACGCGCTGCCTTGCCGTAAGCGCCCCCTTTGCAAGCCTCAGGGCGCGCCGTTTGTTGATCCCGCGTGTTCCTCTTCAATTGCCTTGTGCAACAGGCGAGACGTTGCCAAGGCGTTTGCCCTTCTCATCAAAGTTTCGTACTGTCCATCACGCCTCAGTTGAATGCGTTCAGCAAAAATACGGGAACTTGATGCTGTGCCCGGAACGAGGGTTGGGAGGGTTGAGGGCTTGGGATTGGCGAATATCGCGGACGGGAATAGGAACAACTTAGTGAATGCCTCCGCAGCTTGAGGAGAACCATGTGATGCGTCCGCGCATTCTCCAAGGACAAGAGCTAGCTCCCTTGAAATCCGCTGGCGCTCACGTCGCGGTATGTGTTGCGCTAGCGGGACGTGAGTAATGCAGATTGCGCGCAAGTGGGGAAGCAGCTGTCTCCTCGAGCCATTCAATGAGGGAGCGGTGGTGGGGAAAGGCGGAGGAGGAGTGGCATCCGGGATGGGCTGTGGTTCGGGTGGATTGGTTCAGGCCGAGGCTGCCCCAGGGGGTGTCACCTCGTTCGGTACACGAGATGCAGATGGTGCTCGAGGAGTGGAGCGAAGCTGCGTGGGTAAGAGCGGAGTGTACCGAGGAGGGGTTGAGACCCTGTCGCCGCACTCCGGGCATGGCCGATATTTGTAGGAATGGATTTTGAAGCTTACGCCCAACCGTTGGGCTCATGTATCGCTTATGGGCATAACAGTACCAGTACCCATAAGAAAATAAGCAGGCCTGCAGGCTTGGAACCTGCGTGCGCTTTGGGTGGTTACTGGTGGAGCTCTTGCCGGGTTTGTGCAATTGGCTGAGATGTGAAACCAACCCAGGTACGGTAGTCGCCGTGATGGATGCGCAACCCAAGGGACAGTGGTGAGGGCGGTGTAGGGGGCGCTCGGACGCCGGACGAAGTGATTTGAGGCAAAGCCATGTCGGGTGTGTTCCTGAATCGAGTGAACTAGGGCATAGGTGCACCTTTTTTTAATATTCTCAAGCTAATTGGCACCGAGTGGCACCTGTGGGCCCTAATCGGCAGCGAGGCTTTACACCTCATCACTACCAGAGACAGGAAGGTTCTCGGGATATTCATGCAAAGGCACGCTGCTGCCGCTGCCACGTCCAACGCGGCCTGCCTGCTGACTGGTCTCGCGGCGGGCTTCTAGCAACTTTGACCCGATGAACTCCGTTTCTTGGTTCCCCCATGCCGACCACTTGTACCAACTATTTGATGCGTTTTGGAACATAGGCTAACCTATTTTTCAATCATTAAAACACCCCAATTTTCTCCCTACCAGAGTCTATTTACAGTAATATCCGAGATTGTGCCAACGGTTACTGTGCCTTTGTTAAAATATTTACAGCAACGTCACAGTGATGAAAATATTTTTTCTCTTGGAACGATTCGAAAACGTACAGATTGACACCGCGGGGAAAAAGCTGTACGGGTTTACACTGTACTGTACATTTCTTTTTTATATTCTTTTCTACGTTCGTTTCGAATAAAGATATTGGAAATGGTGTCGGAGGGAGACGTATTTGATTTACTTAAAGTGGGGATCAAGTTGGGAGTTCTCCAATCTTTTGTTCAAACCACGGTTCAGAGGATCCGAAATTTGGGGTATTTTAATGCATGAAAAGTGTGGCCAGTTGTTACCTGCGGAATGTGATGGCACGGGACAGAACCCGCATTGGGCTGAAATGCGGGGCGATTTAATACTTGAAAGATATGGTCGGTTGTGGCCCGAAATATTCTACAGGGTGACCAGTAAGACCTCTTAAATTTCCCCAAAAGTCGGCTCAAGGACGCCCAGCAGACAAGCCGCGTTGGACATTACGGCCGCGGCAGCTTGTCTCTGAGTAAGTACCGTACGGACCTTACCATATTCCTCCATTGCCCTAACGTGCACGTTCCGCGCGACGTCGGTTAGCACCTATGCGCGTCTGGTTCATGCCTCCGAGAGTAGATATAGGGATCGGTAAGAGATTACTTCCCTCGGAGGTTGCAAGAAAAGACTCATCTCTTCTATGCTTCCCAGAGACGGCTGTATTGAGGAAGGTGAGCGGATTAAATGTTTGGGCCCTTCTATAGGAGGGTGCCAGCGGGTTGACGAATGTCACGTCAATTAAATCCATACCTCCATTGCTTCCCATCGCCCGGATTTCAATGTGAAGTGAGTCGCGACACACTTTATTGCGAGTGTGCCTCGTTCGATGAACAAAAATAATTTTAAATATGGACCTTCATCCATAGGGTTACTTCAGTTTTTTAATTAGTCAAAAACGCACAGATAAACTTTTTGTTGGCTTAATCATCTAAAGTGGTTTTTAGCACGTAGATACTTGAAGTTATGTTAATATTCTGTATAATTTTAATTGTATGAAGCTTAATAGCGCAAATAAAGTATTTCTCGATGTAATTAAGGGCATAATTCCATACATCAGCGGCGCTCAGATATACAGTGCCTGTCTAGTTCAAAATTTTATTATTGGATACTTCCACTAATTTTATTCGCACTTGAATCAGGAAAAAAGTCTTTTGCCGGATGCGCCAAAATAAATGTGACTACTATCGGTTTGAAATCGTGACGGAAAGTGCAAAAAGCGTGATATTGCGATTCATTTTTTGATAACTTGACGTGAAATAAATGAATGGCCCTATATCCCCTCGCTGTGCTACTTGAGAATTAGGGGGGCTTTTTGTTTTCAGATCAGCTAAAATGCGTTTATATGCAACCATAATTATTGAAGTCATGTATGATATGTAAGAACTCAATTTTATTCTTGATTAGAGGGAAATTTTCCGAGAAGCAGATCTAGGTAACTAACACCCAAGAGTCTCCAGCTCACAAAAACCGCAAATAAGATGACAATTTGGCGAGAAACACTCGTGAGGGGATGGTCTTTCTCGGCTGTAGAATATGTATCGTGCTTAAGAAATAGAATTATAGCACATTTTTGTACTCTACCAGAAAAGCAGTCACCGATACAGCCGTTTATATCCATGATCATGGATTGAAGCCCAATACTACGTTGTTTGCAGGGAAGCCGGTGGTTATTGGCCTTTTCTCGTTCCTTGAGGACAATATAGGAACGAGGAAAACGTGATGGGTAGGTTATACTTACTAAGTCATGCAGTTTCCTGTTTGCTAAAGTTTTTAATATTGCACAATTGAAAAAATGCTTGTCAATACGGAAACCTGAACTGCAGCCCAATCTGATGTAAATTCACTGATTAAACGTTAATTATGGTGTTCGTGGAGGATTTTTAGAGATCGTTAGTGAAAATTTCCATAAAATCAGAGGGGAATACCTCTGATCGGTCGATATACGCCAAGAGTGGTCTGTGGGAGCAAAAATAAATTGACACCAGGAAAAATTGCAGTTCGATGATATCAGAAGTCTGTTAATGTACCTACACAGTGAGGAGAGGGGTTTTCTTGCGAACACTCCGAAATTAATATGAAAAGTAGGATCTAAGGATCATGCTTTTAACGCTCAGAATGGGTAGTCATAACAATATTAACAATATTATACAAGGAAAGGCCCGATTTATTGAGCTGTATTGTTTTGTTACATTGATCGATCAGGAGTCAAGCATTTTATTTCATGGTAACTTTCCTACTGAGCAGTCACGTGTGGAAATCCAGTACATTATTTTGGTCAGTTTTTGATGGCAAAAGAGGACTATTCTTCCCTATATTCCGAAGCATATTCATGGCCCTTTCTGATCTTTGTAAGTACTGTAACTGGGTTCACGGTTTTTATTTCAAACTTTGTATGAAACATTCATTTAATGAAGCTTTTTGAATACGAATCATACTGCAGGTCGAAATTAAAAAATCTGAGAAGCCCAGATGTAACTATTCGTAGTAAAAACAGTTGTGTCGTCCGAATGATTTATATTTAGAGTCAATTGCAGAAATTTTTACGCATTCTAGTACCTAAAAAAGAATTAGATGAGGGGTCATTGACTGGGATTATGCTTCGTCCTGATGTTTACCAGCCTGTTCTGGATGTTTGAAAATACTGAATCAGCAACATAACATCAGAAACAGTTTTACAATGGCCATTCAATCGTTGAAACAGAACTATTCTTTTTCTTTACATTTGAAGTGTTGCTGAAGATTCCGCTAATAACCCTCCTCAAGGAGAGTTTAGTATCTGCAGTCATATTCATCCAACCTCTCTTAAATAAAATTCTTTCATTATAGGGTTTTGTTCACGTTTACTGGGAATTGTGAGCTCCATTTCGCCTTTCTTCTTTCACTAGGGGCCAGGAATGTAAGTATCCGACCCGGAATCTTGAACTTCTGCATGACTTAGATTTGTCAGAATCAGAAACTATAGGTTCTTGACATGCATCCAATACTTCAGTATTCTTTCCTACATTGGATTTTTCTTCCAATTTTTTGATGAGTAGAAGATGATGTTTCTCCGAAATACTCATATTCAGATTGGTTCGTTCCAAGAACATTGTAAATGTGCATTAATATCGTCATAGGGTCGGATATCTGAAGAAAGTTTCCATATTCGTCTAGAAGAGGAAGTATACTTGTAATACATCTGAACGATGGGACTCAAAGATGTAGCAACTTTTTTCAAGCAATTGTTTCATAGTTAAAAGCCACAATTGAAGCCTGTTCTGTGTGTCCCAGATTCACTTGGTAGAAAAAAAGGCACCTTCATCTTGTGCTTCCTGCGAGGGGTTTCGAGAGCTGCCTCTCTGGGTCATTGAGTAAAAAGGATACCCTTATTGTAAATCTTTCGACTTCACTGAATAGGAAATGGGTCGCAAAGAAAAAATTCTCCGTTATAATAACAATTTAAAACGTACTGCTCATGGTTTATGTGTATATTATGGGGGCACTTTCACTGTATTACACTATTATATCTTGTTGGAGCTAAACGTGCCTAATCCATGACGTTAAGGACCTTTGAGACTTTCACATTTTGTTATTGTACTGCAAAATCAAAATTTTTGTTATAGTGCCAAAAAGCAGTAATGTTTCATGAATTATGATATCTTTCAAACTCAAATTTTGTGATTGTACTGAAATATCATTAATTTTGCATGAATCAAGAGATTTTTTGTACATATACGATTTGTAGTGCTTGACGTTCCATTTCCTCCGGTATCAGTGATCGCACGGGTCAGTAATATGCATTCCTTCAGTACTTTATTCATAGTTCGTAGATCAATGAATATATAGCAGGACCAAATTCCGCAACAAAACAGCAGGAAAAAGGTCTTGTTAGATATAGAGTAGTCAGCTAATATAAAGTTGGTTATAATTTATTTCCTACATGCCAATGAATTGGCGTTTATTTTTCCTTAGAGGTTCAGTAAATATAATTTACAAGTTAGAGAGGCAAAGTTTGAAGCTTTTTTCCCACATACATGTGTAGTGAGATTCATTTCTAGTACCCGCCACTTCATTTCTCTGCTAATTGAGTTCTTCGGTTAGGACACACTAAACCAGACAGCCAATTTGAATTGTGAATTTATTCCCACCAAATAATTTGGGAACAGTATAGTCTAAACAAAGGGCGCCGTTTGAGTAATTCATTTCTTCAGTGGATTCTTCTCTTATATACCGGCCAATGAACAGCGATCGGTCCACAATTTCGTTGGCGAAAAGGTAAATCCCCCCTGAAGGCTGTGAAAAGTACACTCATAAGACATAGCGGATACTTGTGATTCCTGTGATAAGTGCAGTAAAAATACTGCGTCGGATGTGAAAGCTGTAGCTGGATGCCTTTGCATGAGGTTAGATCTCACCAGCCCATAGTCTTCCATGGCTTTCAAAGCGACGTGTCTAACCATATCAGGTAGAACATCCTATACGTAAGTCTACATAACTTATTTAACTACATTTATCATACCCAGTTTAAACTTGTACCTAAATGTTTCGTTTGGCTGCATTTATGCCCCCTTAACACTTATGAAATACCCATAGAAGTTTTAATAGAGTCAACCGTGTCCTTAAATAATTTAAAAAATGTACTGCACCTCTTTACAACGAAAAAAGTTGGCCGAAACCATATTTCTTCGTGTTGATTATTATTCACTGTCGCCATCTAATCAATATATAGTCCGATAATCCTAAACCAATTCATGTCAGTAGCTTGGTATAACGCATTACTTGATCATGAAGGACAGTGATTACTCTTTAATTGACTATTTTCTAATCCACGGTGTTTAATCTGCAGAGAACTGCAACTCCTCGTGATTACTGTACTGTTAAGTTACTTAACAGTACAGTACTGTAAGACTTACTATATATTTGCTTCATGTTGCTAGTAGTTTACTGCCTAACATGAGCACTGCACTACTGTACAATTCAGAAGTAGCCAGTAGCTTCCGGTACGGATGCAACTGTAGTTATTTGTGGGGTAGAACACGTCAATGACCTCAAATACAACAAGTGTACCAAAGAAACAATGGATTTAATATTTCATATGGTACTGTTGCAGACTACAGGACTATAATGTAATGTTACGCTAGCACCGATCAAAGGAACTTACGATGGCAGGTTCGATTTGCGTAGGGACTGTGTAGTATACTACTTGCATACAACAATTTCCCATACTACCGAAAGCAGATAAGAGTAATTCACTTACATGGGCAACAATGAGATAGAAAATTTAACATATTTCCTGGAAAAGGAGTGATTTTCCCGCTTTTTGGCTGAAAACCTGTTTGTTTCTGAATATATTGCGTTACAGTAAACTAATCTTTAGACATGAGCGACAGTCCTCCAAAAACTCCCTCCCATCACAACGTCCTCACTCGGAATAGATAGGTACCTTTTTCCCTCTCCCACCATTGCTGCCTAATTTCTCGTCCCCGCTCCCAGGAATCTTCTTTGCAGATAGGCTCTTCAGGCGCTTCAATTTCTATTCATTACACTTACACTGAAAACTGAAGAAAGCGCCTTCGACCACTCAAGGAGTTGCAAGCTGTCCTATTTATCTAAGCATCGCACATTTCATTCCTTTACTTCCGTTCACAAAGAATTTCTCCATCCTTTATTCTCAACCATATTCTCCGAACTTCCTTTCGGATCATCCTCCTACATGATCTTTCCTGTTTCGGACTGTCGTTATGCGCCTTCTTTGCGCTTACTTCAGCCATCTACTTTCAATGATATCTCGCGATGCCACCGAAGCGCAGGAAACCGAGTCAATACTGGGACGTTATCTCAATGGACATAGAGAAAGATTCAGATTCAGAAGGAAATGAGATCGTGCGGAAATTAAGGATACGCAAGCTCAATAAAGGGGCGAATTGAAAAAAACGGCGCAGTGATTCAAATGATTCTGTGGTCCAGTGCCTAACACGCCAGACGGAAGCCCTCACAAGTTAGCTCTTTAGAGAACGGTAACCGAAGGAAAAATTCGAAGAAGCATATCTCCATGGGGAAGAGAGCGTTGAGTTCAGCGAAGGAAAGAAATCGCCAAGGGATGTGCGGAGAGGAATTGAGATGGTTGATAGGTTTGAAACGGAGGATGATGTCCCATCTGTGATGGCTAGTACTCGAAGAAGGAAGAAGAGCAGCAAGGCGACAAATGCGTTAAACAAAATGCAGAGAAGTTATCGAAATCGACGACGACTTTGATGAATGCAAGGATAATACCGAGGAACCCGAACAGAAGTCGAATATTGCGGTTCAATACACTTCGTGAACTGCAAGCGTTCCTTCCTCAACATTCGGAGTACGATTCCATTTTGAAGAGCCCCAATGTTATGCTCAATGAAGACTGTTTCATGTTTCTCTTGTCGACTGCGCTAAGCGGTCGTGTCAATCAGAAGTAATTAATGGTCCTTTTTGACAGGCCTGAATTTCAGACCATATTTTTGAGATTGATAACCTGAAGATATCGTATTTGAGAAAGAAAAGGAGGAAAGAGAACAAGGTGGGAATTTGGCGTGGAATTCTGAATACATAGATTACCTTTCTTCCTATTCTCGCGAGAAACCACTACTCCTTGGTGTTCATTCGTGATTTGAACTGCGTTATCCAATGTGCCAAAGCTGTATACTGTATCTGCGACATTATGCTTGATATCTAGCATATGGATTCTCTCGGGTTGGATTCCTTACACCCAAAGCAGCGAGCATCCAACGGTTTTAAGTTGTGGCTTCATTACTTTGCAAAAAATCTCGGATATTCAAATTCGCGAAACTTTGTAACCACCCACTTCGAGTACCTTAGAATCGAGGAATATGTTGGACACCAGGACATGAACACAAATTAGTGCGGACCTTATGCAGAAATGTACGCCTGTACATTCGCACGAGTGAGAGCTGCTGTGAAGGGCAATTCGAACAATCTGGACACACAGCTGCAAGGTTTCTGGAACGAAGTTCTACGGCGGATGGAAACAATGAAAAAAACAGCGGAGAAGCGGTAGATATTAAGGCTGATCAATTTGGGGAATTTTAAGACTGCTAACACATGGAAATGCGAAGGGTCAACTCGGATCTGGGAGCATACATTCTTGCCGATGTGTTGAGGACAATAAATTGGAAGTAGACCTGTCTGCAATGAATGTTATGAAGGAAGAATTGTCCCTTCATTTACGGGATTCTGAGCTTCGGAACGGGTTAGGAGAGACATGGAAAACGAATCGGATTGGAATATAAGAAAAGTAGGAAGATAAGAGATCAAAAAGGCTAAAGTGAGCTATTTTGCGTTGGGCGCGGTTCATATGGCTGCCGAAATTTGCTTCCAACTTCTGGCGTTAGGAACTGCAGCATCAATATTCGAAGCCATGCTCTGTTACCGTTTATCGGATTTCTTGTTTCGTCACTCCGACTACTTGCTGATTGCGAACTACACGCTAATCTGGAGACTCAGGGGAGAAAATCCAGCTCTAATGGGTAAGGGCCTCAAGATATGGTTTGCAATTCTCCAAAAAACCCTTTCACGGTGCGATTGAAGAATATCAATGTCCGAGAAACTACAACGCGCCTGACCTGATCTTTTTTCGAAGATATACATGCAGAAATTACATTTTTCAACACCTACCATCGAATGCTCGCATATTGCACATCTGAAAGCACCTCGGCGATATTTGGTGCAGACGTAATCAAGAGTACTAGTAAGACTAGGAACGTCTTTTGTTCTCAGACAGCTTTCTAGTGACTTGATCGTGTTTTCAGAAAGGTCCTGTACTGTAAATCTACAGATGTATGAAATCTCTCCGAAGGACTCAAATCTCGGACCGGTTATGGAAGTACGGCGGCCAGCCTGAAAATCCGACAAATAAACGCTTGTTACCTCTGCGGGCTCTTATCTTCGGGTGGCTGCTGCAAGGTGTCAGAACGTGGGCCTCAGATCCATCAGACTTTTTTTATCGTTGTCCAACCTTTTTATCGGCAATGCCCCTTTGAAACTTTCTTCTGAATGCGGTAATACTGGTGACGGCTCTTTCAATGATTATGCTCACAACGGAGGGAGCTTCCTAGGGGCTCTTATTTCGGCGTTCCACGCCCTGATATATGCCTTGGAAGAATGATGGAAGTACCTATACTCATCTGGAGCTCTACTGCAGATCGAATTCCAGAACATGTTATTTGCGCCGAACTGAGGCCTTGTTCCCGAGAAAAGGTAGGTTTGAAACGTAAGCACCACTTTGCGTTGAACTTGTATCCGATATCACTAAGTAATTAGAGGCCATTGACTCCATGTGTAGCATGAAGTATACATATGGAGGCGACTCCAGGCAAACAAGCTGTCACGGTTGATTGGTAGGGATGAAACTGAATTTGCTCGCAGTGCAAGGAGGTCTATTACCAAAGTAGAATAAGCCTTTTGGGTATTTTTTGCTATGCCCATACCAGATAATACACTGAGTACTGCCTCATTCTTTGGCTCCTTCCGTGTACCACTACGGACAAGATCGCGGAAACTATCGTCACAGGTGATTTGCGGAGAATCAGAAATCATTTCCACCAGTAGTGTGTGATGGGATATAGGTTCTGTATGCTGGTATCGAAGAAGCGAGAGTCTGTAAAGAAGACGGAGTAGGGATCGAGATGGTAGTAGTCATGAATTTTTTTTAACGGGAAAGGAGGGCTTTGGAGTATATTTCTAAGCTCAAACGAGTCTCTGATTGGTAAATCTCAATTCAAGTATCATGAAGATGCTTAAATATGTTTAAGGGACTTATTTAATGTATCTGGGACACCTATCTCGATAAATACCTGAAATTGGCCACTATTGCAGAGGAGAAAGTGATTTTGTTACGTTTTCTTCATTGTTTCGTCTCTAACTTGTAGTACAGTCTATATAGTTCACTAAAAACGCTGTCGATAATTTTTTGCCCCAAGATCAGCATTAGTTAAACAAAAGAGCTCCCGATGGGTAAATATTCAAGATTTCGACCATCTCTTTCATTTTTTTAGTTTGATATTTTCAGTGATGATGACATACAGTCTATTCAAAATTATGTGTACAATTTCAATACTTTACATCGCGTCTCTAGTTTCAATTACCATGCAAGTGGAGGAATTAGGAAAAAAGGGTTTTGATTTTTCAATATATTGTAAAACGATTCTCGTCATTCGACATTTCCCGTACGAGTATTTCTCATCATTTCCGTTCGTGAAGATAATTAAGACTGCGCATGGTGCCAAATGTAGTTATTATATTGAAAAAAAACGAAACCAGTATAGGAGCAGTTACCAAAATCACCAGTACAGTATCATCTGCTTCTGCACTATTGACAGGTTAGAAACGTCTATAAACCTTTATCTGCAGTTAGGTTGTCTTTCGTGTTGCTTGAAACGTTGTAGATACTTTTCAGTACATTCATGTCCATTTACGTTTACAAAAGCATATTCATATCTTTCAAGTAGGAGAGCACGCTAATCCCCCTGTTCTCCATTACACGTATGGATGCAATTTTTATAAACTGAAATGTCTCAATTTGTAATAAATACAACATAATCAATGCATAACTTACGATCAGGTTTTTTAGGGCCTGCATCAAATCATATACATGATCTGACAGTGCCCACCTATATTCATATGTCTTACTTCGTGGTTGATCTCGCTATTGATAATCATGTCGCAGCAAACATGATTGCAATCTACGATCTAAGTCCACGTCATGTACCGGTTTCATCCATCACCTTTTCCATGACTATCAAGTCAATTCTGATACTTCCAAGAAGAAGAAGAATGACTCTTTATTGTTTGTAGATAAGTCCGCACTACACGGACCTCGGGTTGTGCTAGACGGACGACTAGGGCAATGGCTGAACCAAATGCCCACTCAAGCGAGAAAGGACCGAAAGAAAACTCCGCCACCTGAACCGAGGATTCGGAGACTTAAAAAACTCCCACGGTAAGCACAAAGGTTTGCAGATAGCTACGACGACGACAACGGCGAGAAATCCAGACGAGAGAGCTCCGAGTAGTAGAGCGATCCTTATACACCTTTCCCAATTCGTCCCACGTGCGCTGGGCGCGCGGAGAGGCAATCCTTTCAATGTGGCAATCGACAAGAATGTTGCAGCGACAGCTCTGCAACCGTGACGGGCAATCTTCTGAGGGAAGATCCGGATGAAGGTCCGGCACCCACGCCGTGCATGGGAGCCGAGAGAGATGTTGTGAAGGTTTGTTGTTGCAAGTCAAGAAGAGATGGACATTTATTACTCAGGAGCGGTCCTCTTCGTGCTTCCATGTGGTTAAAAACGACAGGTTTAGAGAAAGAAAGTAACTTTTACAGCAACTATCCCAAGAAAGAGTTCTAAAGTTTTTGTAAGTGTTCTTTCCCGAGATCGGTCTTCGTGACGTCATTTTCGAAGAAACAAAGTACGTGAAATGTATTTTGCGAAATATTTCGACATGCTTCCATGTTCAATCCTGGGTTTCCTTTTACAACTGTCTTCGCTTGTCTCACTTGCTTCCACTCATTTCTTCAAAAAAAGATAGGTGCTGCGGGTTCAAGAAAAGCAGCGGTCTAATGCAAGACCTTAAATCATTAAATTACACAGCTTACAGCTGCAGCGATAAGAGCATGTCTTCAGCTGACTGTGCGTGCCTTTTTCGCACGTTCTCTGCTTTTCATGTCACTGACGCCTCTCCGTAGTGCAACGACAGGACGTGGACCCTTGCTGGCAGCGATGCACCAATTTGGTAACTGAATTTCGATAACCGTTTTTTGATCTAACCGTCACGTTACTACTAGCTTTATTTACACCTACCGGTGGCGTGGAAACGTTAAGGCCTAAGGCCGAGATCGCCCCATCGCGTCCGCATGAGACACTAGTTGGACCTAATATTTATTAAGGGCCAAGCATGTTTATTGGGCCAAGTGTCACTGTGTCTGATCACTAACGTAGATCTAACTCTCGCCCGTTAGGGGCCTGACACCACTGCAACTTTAGACAGGATAGTTAACTAGTATTTATTCCAACTAGGAGCCTCGTGGCTCCCGAGAAAAGGGAGCTAACCCTGGCACGGCTCTGAACTTGTTCCCAAATTTTGTCTCGACGACTAACCCTTGTCCACGGCATCTTTGGCCTATTGGTTGTCCATCTGTCCAGGTAGACCCTTTTTCCTACATCCTGCGGATATTACTTTTTATCTTTCAGGTTTAACCTGTTTCTTTGCTTTTCGTTTCGGTTAGACCCAGCACTTTACCTTGGGTTCTAACCATCTTTTTGTGTCTCTAGATCGGTGTGACCGCACCTTATCTTGGCGCCCCGCAATTTTGGCGTGTGCATACAAGTTGAACTTCGCTCTCAGAGCATTGTGCCCTTTGTTTTCTGCTGTGGCTGGGTTTTACCCACAAGTATACCTTGGGTTCTACCCCGTCCCTGTTTTGTTTTCCTGTTTCTAGGTCGTAGTATCCGTACCGCCTTTTGGCGCTTGTTGCAAGTTCAGCGTCTATATACAAGTGCAAATTCTCGTCGTGTGTCGTGGGAGACACAACCCCATTTCTACTAAGGAGACTCGAGACTAAGTCTCTTCGTACTGGATTGGCGTTAGCCGAACACTTGCAGTGTTCCATACGATACCCCAAGAGCCTTTGAACCAGGTCCGGACTTACACTCCGGGAGTAAGACTAACCTACAACCGCCCGAAGACTCTCCGCTATACCAACCCTACCGTACCACATCCCTAAATGTCATAAGTATACCTAGATTCGTCTCAGACGAGGTACACTGGGCTACTGCATCGCAGGGTGCTTAAAGGGGACGCAGGCTTCGAACCCCTGGTGCACCGGTGTTTGTGTGTCAGCTTGTGCTGTTGTCTTATCACCTTCCCGTAGTGAGGCTTCAGTGCCTGGCATTCGCCCATTATACTACACTCTTCTAAACGAATTTGAGAATACTGACAGTCTAGTATACTAAAAATCTCCAGAGTCCTAAATGCAGAGCCTTAAACTCAATAATCATTCCAATTACTGTTTTCAAAACATCATCACACATGTAAATTAAATTCTAGTCTCATACTAACACTCCCGTTCCAGTCAACTACCCTCATCCAATGTAACCTATGCCACTATGATACGTTCATTGATTGACTTTCGGTTTGAATAAAATGAGTATTACTAACTGTCATTTTAACAGCTGTGTTCGAACTACTCTTCCCAAGTTCCTTGTTGTAGTATGATTTGAGTAAGGGCACTGCTGTAGGGACACGGCGCGTCGGAAAATTTTTCCGCAGCAGTAAATCTACTGCAATTTTTTGGCTGCAATTAAAAGAAAAAGCTTGCAATTACTTCATAGTCCTCATGAAAACGTGAAGTAATGCTTCAAAACTCTCCCTCTACAGTGTGCGAATGATCTGTTCATGCTCGCCTAAAGCGGGTGATATTATTCGCAGCTTGTCGTCACATTCTGAGAATTCATGGAAAATATTCATCTAGGCCCCATTCTGAGCGGCCCCGTAAATTCATTGAACTATAGTATCATAGCCCGAAATTGTATCATAACCTGCAACATGATAATCATAATTTTTTTAATACAAGATAAAACCTCAGTGGTCCATATTATACGTTTTCATTTACGTGTCCATAGCATCTGAGGAGCTTGCATCTTTCACCTCAAAAAGCGGGAATTTAACCGCCTTCCCTTACAATTTTTTTCCCTCGCAGTTGAACAATATAGAGATTGGTTGATTGATCCGTTTTCCATTGAATCACAAACAGTCAATATCGTTATTCCCAAACTACACAAAACTCTTTTGTGCATCCTATCTCAGTATATGTTGTAGTTCCAACAAAAATTTATACTATTCTGGCCTAGTGTACCCAAAATTGGTACTCTCAGAATCTTTTTTTTAAAAAATTAAAAACGTACATGCTCACTCTAGTCTGGTGAAGGTTTCCTACTGCTCAGTAATGACTTGCTGACCATGTCGTATCAGATAAGCCTAGAAAACCTCCTCGCCATTCCTCCGGTAGTCCGAAACCTCTCCTCTCGTCGCCTTGTCTTTCAGACGTACACAGAACCCACTTCATCCTCCGATATCAATGCGGTTTGCACTTATTTATTCGTTATTCCTTCCAAGACTACTTCCTTTAAACCCTTCTTTTCATCTCAAGCTTCTTTCTCGAAGAAGGCTCCAAAGAGTGAAGAGTTGAGCCGTCGCTCTCGGTATGGAAACATTGCTCGTCGATTCGCGAATAAGCTCCATAGGTACTCGCACTTTCTGTTTGAAGACATGGTCACCCTTTGTGAGCGTGGGTGTCATGACGCCTGGCCTCAAGCAAGCTTTGAAATCCGCCGCTGACAAGTGCACATCTTGCAAGGAGACAGGCAGACCTCTCCCGTCTAGAAAAATATTCTTCGGAAACGTCTTCACCGGTTTCAACGATCATTTGCAAACCAAATTCGTCTTTTTTACGCAATTCAAAAATGATCCGGTCCTTAATGTCGTCGATGTGTACTCTGCGTTCTCCATTTCCTCAATTTTTCTATCTAGGTAAATGGATAAGGTCGCAAGGGAACTGGAGCTGAATTTGATTAACTCCCATGGAGCTCCCTCTAAGATTTCCGGCGACGTTGAGTTCTTTAACCGGAAGCTGGGCGACGCTCTCCGCTACTTCCGTATCTAGTTCGATTCCCACCCAGCGCGTCGTCACAACAAACTCGGAATTGTCGAACGAAAGAACTCGGTGTTGCGTACATTGGTTGAGCGTTTGCTGAAACTTGCGGAGCATTTCAGCAATACTAAGGGAATCGTGTGGTACAAAGATGAGGTTCTTTCTTGTGCAAATTTCCTTAGCAAAGTCCTGTAAGGAAGCAAGACAATGAGCAGTTTTGAGATGGCTCGCGGTTACACACCCTCGCTAGTTGTTCTTCCTCAATCTGATCTTTCGGACGACATTCAAACTGCGCACCAAGAGCAGGTTGCTAGACGAGCCTTTCGTCTCGTTCAAAAAAACAAACAACCAAACAATGTGTATCCTGCTGGCTTCCAACGCGGAGAAAAGGTGAATTACTTCAAGCGAGGGACCGAATTAGGAACATAGGAACCAGGCTTCGTTCGTTCGACAACACCGTACTTTGTCATCGTTTCTACACGAGAAGATCATGTTGGGAAACCATTGAAAGACGCATATGAAGATATCCTTCAAGCTTCCTCAAACAGTCTACGGCATGAGTTGTATAATGTCGACTTTGTCTTTCCCCGTAGCTACTCCGTCGTTAATGAGGACTTTCATGATTCCCTTAAAGTAGTTGCAACAGAAGGTCCCTCATCATACCCCGAGCTTTTTAACGTGACTCTTCCTGACATCGAATCCGCTGTACCTGTTCCGGACTAACCGCCACCGGAACCACGGCCGGATGACACTGATGTGCTGCAGATATTGCACTTGGCAGACACTGATGAGGTCTTGAACTTGATCGAGAACGAGTTGGGGCTTTGGAGTTAACATCGTGCACTTCAGAACAAATCGTCGAGTGCCATAACTCTCAGGGCCAATCAACAGTATCTATGTGTATCGAAGAACGCTATTGTCATCTGCAACACTTTGGCACTCAGCATCCATTTCTTGATAAATGAGTACTTTTCGAAATCGCATCGACGCATGACCCGTCTAGGCCCGAAAAGTATGTTGGCGCAACGTCACCTGAGTCACCTCCTTCTCTGCCACACTCGCTTCAGTCTTCTGAACAGGACATACTTCGCGAGATGTACAAAGTGCTGGTCGAGAAGACCGTGAGTGAATTCCAGTTGCAGTTTGCTCCGCGGTGGCTTTTCGACAAGGCAATTGCAGCCGAGAAGGACAACTACTTCAATGTTGGTGCGTACAAAGAGGTTGATTATCGATCTCTTACTTGCACTGCCAACGTCATTTACTCTCGGTACTCCTTTCAGCTTGGATTTTCTGCCGACGCGGGCAATCTCTGGCTCAAGTGTCGTCTTGTTCCTCACGGGAACCATGACAAAGACAAAAACACTGTCCGGACTGATTCATTGACTGCATAATTTCCGTATATTCGCCTGGTTCTATCGATCGCCGACGTGTTATCGTTCCGCCTTGCCTCGATTAAAATCAACCATGCGTACTTACAGGCCGGCGATTTCCTCCGTAATGTTTATATGAGACCTCCGAAAGACTGGGCCTGTTCCTCTAGGATGGTTTAGAAACCCTTGAAACCCGCGTATGGCATTGTTAAATCTGGGCGTCTGTGGCAACTCACTGCAGAGCCATGTATGATCAAGTATGGCTTCCTTCCAATTGCTGGACTCCCGCAACTCTTCGTCCTGTACAGCCCTGACGACTCCATCCAGCTTGTCGTTGCCAAAGTGGCTGATTATTGCCTTACTGCTGGTACCCCTTCCGCAATTCAAGCGTTCCACGAAGCCATCTGCTCAAATTTTACCGTCGGCACTTTATGTTTGACGAACACATTGTCCTCAACCGTCTCCACATTCACCAGGAACACAATAGATCTTTCTGTGCCAATATGCAGGAGTACCTTGACAAGATTGAACCCTTACCTTTGCGCCATGCCCGGCGATAAACAAGCGGCGCAGTCCAGTACATTGAACGAGCTCACGTGTTACCAAGCACTTACTGGGTATTTGAACTTCCTTGGTCATGGCGTCCTTCCGCAGGCTTCCTTCACTGCCAGTCACGCTGCAACACCAAGTGGAACGTCTCCGCTTTTCCGACCTCATCACCGCCAACAAGATGCTTTCCAAACTTCTTACCTTATTCCCGTCGCTTCTTTTCCTATCCCCACCGTCAGTCGCCAACCTCGCGTACTTGGCTTTCTCGGATACCAGTCAAGGCACGTCTTCTTATGGCCAAACTGGTTACCTGTCAGGCCTTTTCCTGCCAGCGGGGGGTGGGGATGTCTTCTATATTCTTGACTAGAACAGCACGACACAGGCGAGGATCAGCTTCTCATCCATTGGAGCTGAGATATTGACTGCTGCCAGTTTAGCAGACCGGGCTTCCTTATTCGCGGGTCGGCTTCAAGCGTTGCACAAGATCCATTGCCTATTCCTTTTGTCCTCACTGCCGAATCGCATGGCCTGTACTAAACCATCACGACGCTACATGAGGGAGCAGATTATCGTTTGCGTCCCACTGTGTCTCGTCTCCGCAATTCATTCGAAGCAGGCGAGATAACAACCACGCAGTGGGTGAGAGGTCAGCAAAACCTCGCTGGTGCATTAACGAAGCGCAATGTCGTAATGTACCACAAGCTCAATGAAGTGATGAAGTCTGGTTTTCTTCTTCCTGACATCCTGTGATTTGCGAAACGCATCAAAGGAAACGAAAGCACTACAGTATCCAAAGATGTGTAGTTCTTGTATTTACTCTTCATCAAAGTCATCTATTATCTTGCGATCCTTCTTGTTCTTCTTATGTTCTTCTAAACGTTCTCTCTTTCTTGCACAACGAATAGCGATTGAGATCTTCCTTTTTATTTTCCTTTGCCTTTCTTCTGCCGCATAACATCCTCACATACATAACCTTTCCAATACAAAGCCATCACCAACACACGCGCACATCGCATCTCTTCCATCTTTACAGAGCATGTTTCTCGGCGCTGTCGATGATCACCTTCTTCTTTGTGTCAAGTACAATGGAATAATCGACCGATTACTCCAGTTTGTCTCGCCCAACAAGCCGTACAAGATGTACTGCATCTGCTAGCCCATCAAGCCAACTGGAAAGCTCAGTTGGGAACGGCTGATCAATCTTGCGTAGGTGATAGCGACCCATATGCTTCTCCAACCAGCGCTGCGCATCTGCAAAACTTCATGCAGGTATACTGCCCTTTCCAAGGAATTCCCGCGCCATTTCCTCACCACAACGTAGCCAACGCGTTCGCCATCGCCGCACGCAAGCACTCGCCATAAATTGCATAGCAGAAGAAGGATGGTCTTTCAAGATGAATGGAGTTGTTCCGTTCCCCTTCTGCCGTGCACATGGTCCTGCTAAGGGAATGTGGATGTCTAAATGCTTCTGGAAGTAGCAGTCAAGCCAATCACGTAGTCTGCTTTCTTCTCGACGGCATGCTGAGCTGGACCAAGATGAGGTTGGAGTTCGGAACGTGGCGCTCCTCGACTTCGCTCGTAATTGGACTACCCACTTCTTCACGTAGACGCTTTGAGTCTGCAGGTGAAGAAGTCGACAGGCCAAAGGTTCTTCTCCCGCCAAAGCTGGCGTGCGATGCGTAGTAGGACCGGACAAGAACCCCTCTATGTTACCAGAACTTAATATCAACCTCCTCACTCCCAGGCCCTATCCTCGGTGACACCGTCACTTCTTCTTGGTCCTGCAACAACCCAAGCCGACCAAGGTCTTCCAATTTTGAACTTCTTACCCCTCGATGTCCAATCCAGTCTCCAATGACCTTCGCGTCGTACCTCAAAACCCAAGCCCGAAGTCCTCCGTCGATACCTTTACCAAATTACCCCCGACCTCCAGCCGTAGAAACCATCACCTCGCCAACCCTTCGCAAGCATCGACACAGCGCACCACCTCTCCGATCTTCCCGCGATCCCCTCCCTTACACGTTCCACACCGTCGTACCCGGGCCGTAGCATTCTGTAGGTTCCAGATGGCGCTTCTCGCAGCGGTAGGGATGTTTGGTTGGTCTAAATTAGGTGCATGGTCGCGCTTGAGGGTTGAAGAGGGCTAGAAGGAGGAATGCAAGGAGATGAAGGGTGAAGAGTGTCGGAAGGGTGCATGAGGAAGAAGAGGGCAGTGCGAAGGCAATTAATATATAAGAAAAGAGTGTTTATTGGTGAAAAGGGGAAGGGAAGGTGACAGGTGGGTATTGGATAAGGGAACGTTACTGTAGAGGGAGGCATAAATCGAAGGAAGGATGTTCTCCTTCTATATATGCAGGAGACTTTGGGTGTCATCTGACCGGAAATGGTTTCTCTTCACGTCGGGACGATAATTTGAATTGCAACGGGATGCATTTGGGTTGACCCGCCATCCACGAAATCTTGGAATTTGGGGCCAACGGGAGGGGTATGGCGTGGCGGAAAATTATCCCGTTGCATTCACTGTCAAGTATCCTCTGAAACAATGGAAAATATTTACAGTTATTAATTTCCTGGGTGGCATGGGAGTCCTTAATTCCCCCATGGCCAAATAAAAGGGGACATCCAAGGGCATCTCGAGCACTGCAGTACGCGCTTGCTACCCTTCCACTTCGCCGGCCCGTTTCCACCGACCGTCCAACAACCCCTCTTTTCCCCGTCTTTTCCGCCTGTTCTTTAATTTCCGCCACTCTCTTAATCCCTTTACCGCTCGCGCGAGAGCCGGTTACTATCCATATCTTTACATTCCCCCTGTTCCGGCTCATCACACCTGACCTACAAGTATGATGCCTGACAAACCCAGCGTCGAAAGTCCCTGCATGCACTCCATCGCTACTACAACGAAATAAATATTAGTGAACTCGTTGAACACCCGCTCCCGACCACCCCTTACACTCATCGCCTTCTTTCCGCATGGATCTGTACATACCACCGCCTACGGTCTAGGCGCCATCCATATCGAACTGGATGTTACTGTGGCCCAGCCTGTTGTCCACCAGCCCCTTTCGCACAGCGCCTCGTTTTCTGAGGCCGGTGTGTTCTCGTCTAGCATGCCAAGGTTCCGCACGACAGCGACTTTAGTGAAGCTAATGGTATTTTGCTGGTGCCGGTCGGATTCTATGCTTATGGTGCATTAGAGGAGATTGTCCTGCCCGGATCGGGCCTGGCTCCAGGTCTTTCTCCACTTCTCAATGGCGGTCCATAGGTCTCCTGCAAACTTCAGACATTACCGAGGCTGCTTACGCAGCATCTGTAATTGATTCTTTTGGAATTATCTCCGAGCTGCTGACCCTTTCCCTAGACCGCCACATCTAGGAGATCCCTCGGTCTGCCATCTCTCTTTTAACCTCCCGCCATCCGCAGCTGTCTCCTGCACTTACATTTACGGCCTTTTTTGGGCGCTGTTCTTCCCTGGTTCCCGGCGAAAAGCTCCGCCCTACGGTCACAACTGAGCTCATGCTTTCGAAGTCTGACAGGTTTTCTTGTCCGCATCAGCACGCGACCGAGCAAGGCTCCTCTCCGTGCGCACATCCTTCTCCTCTACTGTTTCCCTCGCTTCCTCATTTCCACCGCGGTCCGTTTATGTACTTTTTTGCGTGGAAGGTCGCTCTGGCTCAACGTCCCTGCATCCGCTATTCACTGAATCTACTTACTGTGCGGTCTGCTTTCGGCGCTCGGCCGACGTCGCACCCGTCTTAGATCCAAGTGCTCAAGACGCTTTGACCTGCAAATACGAATACGGCATGACTCGCCGACATCATGTCCTCCGAAAAGTTCTTGCCCGCTTCCATAAGGAAGTTGGGATCGTCGCCCTTGTTGAGCATCCGCTCTACCAGGTTCCCCATTTGTCTGTGCATTTCAGTCCCCGCGTTACGAATGGATATTTACATTCTCGCTGCCTATGGGCTTCACATTACTGATATCGCTGTCGACGTGCCTGTTGCGCTCCCTCCGCTCGCCACCACATCTCGCGTGGTACGGTTACCTCAGGCGCTGTTGTGAGGTAGTTAATTTCTGAATATCATCCCCACGCCTCTGTGCTATACTGTACTGTACAAATCGTGAAGACTCTCCAGCCAGGGAAGAGCGCTTCTAAAATTTTCCGCCTCCTCGTTTCGTTGCCCGCCAAATTTTCTCCGCCACGACTGAGTTGCAGGATTTCTTTACTTGTTCTTTATATTGCCTACTAGGGATGCACGACTAAACCTCATCACATAGCCCGATGCTCAAACATAGATCTCCCCGTCCAACGTCTCACAATCTGTCACAACCATCCGTCGCCGAGAAAATTGCCAACTCAGTTCCATCTGCTGACCAATTTAACGAAACGGCATTAGTGTGTCCTTTTGCTTCCAAGAGGCGCACCTACCCAACGTGAAACCAAGTTTCACAACCGATCGCCAAGAACTTCCCCGCAAACAGGGGACACGAAACGCACTTAGACCCAGTAGTCAACGGGAAACACCAGACGTTTGTTTCCCAGCGACTCATCTCAAAATTGTACCCACATATGCAATCCATGTGTGCGCAAATAACGACGGCCAGTCAATCGTCCCCACAATGCAGTGCCTTCCTCAAAAGCTCTCTATCATCACAACGCTATACTCCCAGGCCAACGCGAATGCTAGCCGTCCGTAGTTTCACCCGGCCACCGAAATTTCCGTCTACACCTACAAGTAATACTCACGCGTTCGTTGCCCTGGATCCCTTCTCCAGTAGTTCACTTTAATTACTTTCCGCACTATTTTTGTACTCTGATCAGGTAAAGATCCTGTTAGACTACAAGACAGCGCACTACAGAGATTCAAAAAGTTGCCCGTCGTGGTATTCAGAGGCCCTAAACTGAAATCTGCTCAATCGCCTTCTTTTCCCACGATAGGCTGCCTGTGCCGCACGTCGATTATTGTGCGACTCTGACCCAATAAAGTGAAGCCAGTTTCGCACTGAGCTGTACATTTGAGCATCTTCGCCCCTGAGAGGATGGTATGTAATATGTAAATTTGTCAACGCAGCGCAAAGTCTAAAGTATCCATCATATTGACGCTCTCTCCACCTCCTATTACCACCTATTATACTCCGAAGAGTGAACAGCCTGCTAAAACAGTTTTCCACCAGGATAGGATCCGACGAAATTTTTCTATTCCGCTCCACATTTTCAGCGCTTAAAAATTGATTATTTGGTTTTTTACGGAATTATTGCGCGTACAACCTCCCCAGCTCCCTGATAGCCCTTTGTCATTAAAATGTCCAAGCATTCAGGGTACTTTTTAGACATTTTTCCCAGATCTGCTATGTTCTCTTCACCCGACTTCTTCTTGAGGTTCTTCTTGTGAAACCTTATATTTCGCTGGAATATTTCCAGGTCCGAAAAACTTCCCGAGTAATGTGAGCTGTAATTTATAGCTTTTACTTTTCTGAAAACACTAACTTCTACTTTGTACCCGTAAAGCTTATGTTTTCCAGAGAAATATTTCTTGCCCTCTTGTATATTTCCCGATAGGCTGTTACTTTGTTGGAAAGTAACATCAGTTGCACACCGCGCGCAAGGGTTGTACTTGAATCGAACGAGATTTTCCAGTAACTCTCCAAATGGGTATGTGCAATCAGTTTTTAAAACGAAATTGCTCTTCCCAACCTGTCAAATTCCATCAATAAACTTAGTGACCATCTTTTCGAATGCAGGTGCCTTCAAGTTGAAGACTCGACCCGCTATGTCCCACTGCGCCCCACATTTGAGGACTACTAGAGTCATGAAAAGTAGATCCATTCCATTATAGACGCTCTTGCGCCCGGGACCAACGTTGTGCGTCTCACGCACTGTGTCTGAGAAGGCGTTCTAGATCTGCTTGAGCTGAGCAGCATCAAAATTACACATCTCATGAATCCCTTTGCTACCACCAGACTCGTAGAACACATCGAAGACGGGGGAAGTGCTGCCAGTTTCATTATCACGATCATTGCCGGGACTAAAGTTCGCATAACTACGCAGTTTCTGCTCCCTGGCCACTGCTGTTGAAGCCACCAGCTGAAGGGCGTCTGCAGCTCCACACGGTGAGGGCACTTTGGCGGTTGACTCACTTGGCTGAAACTGACTCATGTCAATACATAATTTGTAGATAAAAAAGGGCGGAGCAGGAGTGCTGAGCGGAGCACTAAGAAACGGCCGTGCAGAGGAGCAATGCGGGGCAAAATGCCGAGTTGTTGTGGACGGGGCTGGAGGTGAGGCACGGCTGGGGAGAGGAACAGGGCAGTGTAAATTACGTTCTGTTGGGATACACCAACAGTACAGCTAATGTACTGTTGATGTAAAGTAACTTTTTTTGTCATTTGGAATGGCACTTTTCATCTAGAAATGGCGCGCAAATTTTTCAAATACTTTGGGCGTTTGGAAATGGCAGTTTTTTATATTTTGATTATTTGCCTTTTGTAAATCAGTCTCATACCGTTGGTGAGCAGGAAATAATTCAACGAAGTACCATTTTTAGAAATGTTGGAATTTTATTTATAATTAGATATTTTTTGAATTACTCTGTACTTCACAATTGCACCAACATGATATTGTATTTTCTACAGAATTTTAACATCTCTTTAATCTATGATCTCGAGTACTATTGGATATGACTTTTGAGCGTGTCCATAAGTAGATCGCACCTTAGCATGATAATCAGTACCAACCGACATAATGTCGGTGTCATATTAGCATGGGTAGGTTAATGGATAAGAGTTTGGCGACAGCGGTTTCAGAATTGTTTCGGCTAGCGTAAATATTGCTTGCTTAAGGCGGTGGGCAAAAAATTACCCTCAAGCAATGAAACAGCGGATTGCTTGTCGATGAAATAGGCCCCTGAAAAGTTAAATTAAGGATGATTAGGAAGTCTTGGTTTGGACATCCTAGTCCCTTTTCGAACCCAGAACAGATGAGAAAGAAGTTTAATGCATTCAGTATCTATTGGGGCTGCGCACGGTCTGACTATACGGCTAAGACCTAACCGGATGTACGTTGTCGTCCATGCACATGGGGGCTCGTGAGAGAATAGCTTGAGCAATGGATGATCATAGAATGAAAATCAGTCGCTGGTACATACGGCGGCGGATAACACTGGGTGTCGAGTGACAACTTGGACGCGAAGATATGAGAGAATATCTGAGTGAGAAAATGATGGAACAGGTAGATCAAAATAATAAATAATTCTAATCGAATAAATGGAAAATTTTCTCAAGCTGGACTTGACTTGTAGTAATGAGTAGAAGAACAATTGAGAAGGGAGTATCTTTATTGAGATTTATGGATTGGCTGGAACCCATTTGGAGTTGCAAATCTGAATGTCATATTAAATACATGTACATAGCCGATCGATAGGTATTGTAAGACTGTAGAAAGATCGATAGCTTTATTATCTGGGAGGACGACGGCGATGCCGTCCGCCTAAGCACTGGTCTGTCCAGCAGGTCACTGTCCGCAGTACATGCATTACAGAACGGTACTGTATGACCGCGCCTTACATTCTCCCTCCTCTCCCGAGGGCCGTTCTATGAGTTTTTGAAATTGTGAAACAGTGAAAAATTGAGACAGACTATCGTACTATTTATCAATGTTTCAGTTCGGGGATCCACTCTATGAGTTCCCGCCAATCCTTTACATTGCATGCTTTTACTCACATCACGAAATCTCTGAGGGAACAGCTGACCTCAGTTTTCATGGATTAAAAAAACCCAAATTTCCCCTCTATGCGTTCGTGGAAAAAATGAAATGAAACCGATGGAGCGTAGTAGAATGGTATTAGAACAACATTACCACGACAGATTCAATCTCAAGATAAACTTCCCAATTTACCCCGGAACCCTCGCGCCTCTTACAATCAAAAGACTTTCGCCTCGCTCCAAAGCTAGAAAATACAATGCCAAAAACGCAGTCCATATCTTGAGGAACTTGGCTGTTTACTTAGCTGTTTGCCAAAAACATCTTCGATGAGTTTCAGCAGGTCCAAAAGCACCCTTTAACGCGGTATCGAAAAAAAATATATCGTCGGAGCTATCGCATATGTAGCAGTGCTTACCAACGCCAGAATTGACAAGCTAGATGGAAGAGCACATCATGATGTGCGGCAACGGCAGTTATTTGATTATTAGAGCTACGCAGAGTCTATTAGAGATTCACATTTTAACTACCAAACCGCGTCAGCAGGGCACAGTTCGATAAACTTTGCGGTCAGATCTCGCCATCATTATTTAGAAGAAAGGTAAGGAAAACAGAAAAGACAGCAACTCCAACTGTAGAGATAATGCTGTGCGTATCTCTAAGAATACTTTCCAGTGGCAGTTACCTTGACATAGGCTGGCCCTATGGAATTGGAACAGCCACCACGTACGAGATGGTCCATGAAGCTCTAACTACCTTGAACCAATGATTAGACTCAATATTTTTCCCACAATCTGAGAAAGTATGTCATCATGAGGCAGAATTATTTTTGTCAGCAATTAGACTCACCAACCTATGGATTTATTGCTGCTCTAGATTGCATTAAAATTGAAATACAGCAACTCGCAGTAACACACACGCCGAATCCCGTCAAGTACTATAATTGGATAGGATTTAACGCTTTTTGTGTTTAAGCTGCTGTGGGGAAAACTACAGTTTCTATTTATGTCGGCAAGACATCCCGGGTCAACTCATGATTCTACTACATTACGGTCTACTCTACTACATGACCTAGTAAATTATGATAGTATTCCAGCTTAGGCAATTATTGCTGCAGGTGATGCTTGTAAGAACGGATGGCACTCCCTGATGCCCTACAAAAGACGGAGGCTATCACATTTCCAATACTCTTTTAACTTCTATCTATCGTCCTATCTCATTGTGGTAGAGCAAGCATTCGTCATTCTTGTTTGTAGATTTGGTATATTCTGGTCACCCCCAAGATTCAATTTAACTACAGACACTATGACCATTCTATTAGCCCGCAAGCTACAGAATTTCATTGTTTATCATTCAATCGGTAATGAACATGTTACATCGGAAATGGCGGAGGAAAACAGGGTACAGGGTCAGCCTGTAGTTCATTTACAAAACGGAGTGCACACAAACCCAGAGTTTAAGAGAAACCGTAACCGGTCTATGGAAAATAAGCTTTAAGAGACAACACTGCCAGAAGTCTTAGTGTATTTGGCTTTATCCGTCCTGTAAACAGAAGTTAACACTTTTTAGTCTCCTTTAAGCCGTTTGACACACGCCCAGTACTACCACGTCTTCTGTATCGTCGTCGCGACCCACTGCGGATTTCTTCCTCTGTTCATCATCGAAATCATGATGATGTCTTTCGTATGCTCTCGTGTAAACTATTCAGTACGTAACTTCAAGTCTGTCTTTCTGTCTCTTCATCTTCTACAAAAAATCTTTCCTTTGTTTGTTTGATTGCTGCGAGAAGGGACTGTAGTGATTTCTCCCTCGCATCCACGGCCTCGAATAGGGCTTTGTCTCTCTCTGGTTTCGCAATCTGCCTCGCTGTTTCCGGGTTCTGGTGTTTCAAAGCAGAAGAAAACGTATCCATGCCCACGATACTAATCTCCTGCCTTCCACCTTTGTGAATTTTGCTTGGTGTACCTGATTCCAGCCCCGGACGCATTCCGACCCCTACTCCTCCCTCGCGGTGTGCATCAGCCTGCATTCCCTATTCGCCAACAGTGCCAGTATTAGGGAAAGGCTATAGGAAAAATTTGCGTAGAGTATATAAGATTTGTCAGTACTATTTTGTACAAATGACTCGCTGTCTCCATTTCCAATAGCCTAGAACTTGCACATGCATGTACCATAAAGGCTCTTAAACTCGGCCAACTTGCGCTTACTAATTCCCCCATCCCTATGCTGTGCGTGCTGCTTAGGGTTTAACCCCTGAATGTCGCTCGCCGTTACTCCTCCACTTATTGAGTCGATCGGGTCTGAGCAGAAGGTAGTATCATTATAGAGTGGTGTAATGTGTTCCGTCCATGGATCTTTGAGTATGGTATCGAGTTTTTCCCGCGAATTTGGTTCCATTAATTTTCCTCTTGACCAGTCATGCGCGGATCGACCAGCACGCGAAGCGGGTGGCAGTACTCACTACCCGAAGTCTTGGTCACGGGTCACACAGCTAAATCCTCGTGAACAAGAGGGGTGTACAACTTTCACACAACCGTCTTCGATCACCGGAGAGTCACCTTTCACCCAATTCACTGTTTCGTCACCGTTTGTCAATCTGGAGAACTTCATGATTGTGGGCTTTATACACGCAGTAGTTGCCGGTGCATCACCCTCCCCCCCCCGGCATCTCCTGAAATCCACCATAGACAGTGCCTCCTGAAGATAAATATTCGTTGCGTCTGTTTTGTAGCTATAATTTCCATCTTTGCGAGTAGCTTCGAATTGCGCCCTCCAGTTATCTTTAGAGCTCCTATTATTTCTTTGCACAAAGACTTATTGAGCATGGCTTTACTAACCTCGCTTGTAGCTGATTCAATATCTGCCGGAACAACTCTCCTTGGGTCGACAGTACCGTCTCCGTCGATGACTTGCGCACCGTCTACAGCTTGAGACTGAACCAGTGCTGTATTGTGCTCTGTCGATTGTAATCGTAGAACGCCGAAGGTAAATGCCTGCACAACATAATTTCCATTGTCAAAAGTATTAGTTTGTTCGTTTCCAGAGGAATCGCCATCGTATTACACTGGCTTCAGCACGGTCGCCCCTAACACAGCAGGAAAATTTTCAGGTAGGCGGTAATATGTGTAGGATTGTAAGACTGGCTCAGTACTTGTGGCTGATTTCAAGCAGGTTGCGAGTCGCCCGGGCGATTCGCCTTTGGCGGTCCAGAGGATTCCATCAAATACGAATTATACAACTGCCAATTGAGCCGAGGATGAAAAGGATGATCAGGTTGGAAGTGGAGTCTTTAAGGGATCAAAGTGCACAGAAATTGTGTGCTTAGAGCCTTGTGGCGAAGGACGAGGTTCACTGAGTTGGTGCTGTTTCCGGTGAGAGTGCTGACCCTAGAGGTTGCTGCGGGGATGATATCCGACGATGAGAAGAATATGTCACCGGACTTAGCAGGATAGGTGAGGGTGGAGGTTTGTGGCGGAGCAAGCCGTGTGCTGAGGAGGTGTGATTGAACTTGATTCTAGAAGGCAAAGTAATTAAAGTAGTTTGTGCGTGGTTCGAATAATAATTGGCGAAACAAAGAGCTTGGGAATGGAATGAGTTCTGAAGCGATTTTGAGAGGATAGGTGAGTTGGTATAGTTGGGAAAGCAAACCTTGAAGTGAATTTTACTCTTCAAGGAGTGGTTGTGATGAAATATTGGGAGGTGGATTAGTTGGAAGTCGTCCGGCTTAGATCGGAAATCTGAGATTTCCCGATCACACCTTGAAACGATAAAAGAAGTTGAAATATATGTGGCCAACTGGACTTTCCTGATTTGCTTTCAACTTTTCAACTTTTCAATTTCTCAAGTTTCAAAGACTCATAGAACCCCCCTGAGAATGACAACAGTTTGAAAGAGCTGGGTGCACACACGTGCGTGCCTTTTCCATCCCAGATCCTTTCTTCTTCCTTTAACGTTCATTCTTCCCTAACCATCATCAAAACACTCCTCTTAGTACCCATTATTGCAGCTCGAAAGCTCATACGGTGCTACGTCGGCGAGGAACATTCGCTTGTGGAGTCTTCGAGTTCCTGCAAGCTGTGCACGATATCCAAGTACGAAGCAAGCTTGGGGATCCACAATGGTGGAATGGTTTGTCGAGCGCGTCGTCTGCGGAGATGGAACACTGACGCATCAGGCTACACGTTGCGAACAGGGGTTCTCTGTGCGAGCGAATAATAGCGGGGATTAAACGAAAGTTTACTGGCCGGTTCGAGGGGGAACCGTTCATGTGTGGGAGAGACAGTCGCCGGACGACAAATTGCGGGCAGCTATTGCTGTATCTTGCAAAAGCATCCTCTTGGGACCACAGTGCCACTTTCAGACATCTCAGAATTATCCTGTGTGACTGATGAGGAAACACGCGTATGTGGTCAAGAGGAAACGAATGCGCCGGGAAAAAATGGAAAGGAAGCAGTGGCGTCGGAGTTCATGGTAGAACAATGGCGGCAGGAACCGGCGGTAGCGACATTAGAAGCGTTTCTCGATTGCACCCTCGGATTCGAGAAGTGATTGAGTAACGGCCACTAGTTTGTCGTCCATGCACAAGAGAACTTCCATCATCCGGGTTGGGCTGAAGAGTAGTAAGGTATCGAAGATTAATTGCTGAAGATCCGGGATTTTCTCGGCAAGCCATGGGACAAGAGTCTTGCGACAATAAAGGCCTGCTTTAACTTCGCCTTATATCTGAATCAGCCTACGCCAAAACAGTTGTAGAGATGCAGGTATGCGGCCAAGAATTCTTTAGGCGGCCGGTACACGATGAGGCGCTTGTTCTGTAGGAATTGGATTAAGCCTTTGCCACGCCGCGGCAGAAGACAGCGATCTTGTCGTCCTGTGAAACTTATAGCCAAATGGGAAAAATCGAGCAGAGCATCCGCAACGTGCTCAGCATTATGGTCGGCGTGTTTCCGTGAACGGAGTGTCGCAGCGTTGACATGAAGGCGTCCGCAATGATGCGAGCCCGATGGGTTTCGCGGCTTCATCCGAGGACGTGGTCTGGATCGCGAGGACCCATTTCAAAGGTTGAATCTGGACGCCATCAGGTACTTGAATAAGAGGGATACGAGTGACACCAGCCTTGAGAAGGAAGTCGATATCCTCGCGTTTGGCTTTCTCGAATGCCAGCTTGTCGTCTTCGAGCCGAGACTTCTGGTCCTTGATGACCTTAGTGACAGTAAGAAGAACTGTGTCTGAGTCAATGTCGAAGGTCTCACGTTGTGCGATGCCCACAGTAAAGAAAGTATGGGGGATATCGAAGGTCAAGACTTAGGTCTCGGGCACATGCGATGATATTAAAACGGGTTGATCAAGTCTAAGACTGGAGCTTGGCGATGCTCGGTCGGCCGCTAGATTTGGTGTCAGTGGATCTTGAAGACACTGGTCGCCTCTGATGGAGGGAGGAATCGATAACTCTCCAAAGTAAGGTCGGACGCGAGTGTTTTAAGTCTGGTAGAGCTTTTTCTCGTATTCAACAGTGATTTTTGGAGAGTAAATACTTGCAACAGCTCCTACGCGCCAACTGTGGCCATTTCGGTGGAAGTAAAAATTTTCATGAACAGAGAAGGACTTGATCGCGACAATGGGGCGACGGTGTGGATCCAGGGCTCTAGCTGTGAGGTCACGCACCTGTAAAGTGTCGTTCTCTTGCCGCGCAGTTTGCATGTGGGAGATGCGCTCAGTGAGACAAGTACTTTCGTCGAGCGTGTCGAGAAAGGCGCGGCATGATGCCAAATCGGTTATAGTGCGGAAGGACATTGTTGGCATGCTGAGCATAATTTCAGCCAATTTCAATGTCGGCTAAAAGGACCTTATTATCGTGGCCGGTGTTCTAGTCCTTCAGAAGGAGCAGAAGATCGATACTAATGTGAAAGTATCGATGAGAGCGCTCGTTGCGACCAATACTCCAAGAGGCTCCTATGGTGATCGAAGAAGTTGCGCGTCAACCTTATGAGGCTTCTCCTTCATCAGCCAAGCGGAAAAGTTGGTACCGTGATCGATGAGGACGTAAGGTGGAGCGTCGTATGCGAAATCAAACGACTGTAGGATGCTTTGAATACTTTCATAGCCGTGCGGTCATGGAATATCTTGAGACGTAACACCAAGTCCCTGTGGTCAATCATAGACAAAATATCAATTAAATGGTTCCGGATCTTGTGCGACATTACTTTGAGGTAAACTAAGAGGTTCTGTCTCGCCTCTGGCGGAAGAGAAATCTTCGTATTGCGAGGAAGCTCAGGCATCTCGGCACATTCGGAGCATCGAATTAAGTCAAGTTCTATTTTTAATGCGGGTGGAATTAACAGATCTCAAAGGCTTTTGCGGAGAACGGCGGATATCGCGGAGGTCTCAAGATACTTGAGGGGACGATAAAGGCGGTAGAGCTCCATGAGCGATACAGAGGGATGAGTTACGTGCTCGAATCTTTTTCTGGAAGTTCTCAGTCGTCGTGCAAGACAAGGAAGGACGACATATGAGTTACGGTTTGTGTGATATTCGCATTCTGCCCAACATGGATTTCTGGATGATTGCAGTCCAGTCCTGCGTGATTGGGGTGCACGTTTTCATCGGCGCGAATCGAAGCCAGACGTGTGATTTCACTGTAAGTGGTAATAATGTCTATCATACAGAGATGCGTAGATGACTGGAGTGACGTTAACCCAGACAGATGTCAAAACCAAGCCGGCTTTGATCAACGAGGCCGATAAGGAACGGTATGGGCGTCGAAGGAAGGATATACGCAAAGATCTTGAGGCCAAGTAGATTTCCTTTTATGCTAGTGACAGTTGCGGCGAACTGTACGCCGTACAGGGCCAACACTGGATGGCCAGCGAACCCGAACGGAAGTGTGTTGTGAGGAATTTACAGCCTCTTGAGAGGGGTTCAGTTGACGTTTTGAAGCCAGACTTCGCTACAAATGGAGCGAGGGGCGCCGTTGTCCAACAAGAGATGCTGGTCGGCAGATGTACTTTAGAAGAGCATGAGGGTTTCCATGATGGCCTTGAGGTCCGGGAGCGAGAGCAGAGCGAGCACAAAAGCTTGTGATAGATGAGTGCATAGATGAATGCACCGGGGCGGTGAAATTCAGGGAATCATCGACCATGTCGAGAAGGTCGGCCACCCAGGCATCGAGATCTTCCTCGTTCTCGTCGACTTTATCTCGGTATAATTATTTGCTCAAAAGCCTGGATGTAGAAGGCGAGGACTTCTTGTCTTTTGTCTTTGTCTTCTTCATCTCCATGAGAGAGGATATACGCGGCAGCATCGGATATCAACAAGGTAATTCAGGAATTTACGGTGATGCTCACGGTTCTGACAGTGGCGAAGGAAGTTTCCTGTCTTTTTGAATCAACGGCAGAGCTTGGAAGATTGATGGATAAACCTAATGCTACGTCGGAGTTCAGCCACGGAGGTTTTTTCCGTTCCGAGATTTAACTGGCTGAAGCGACCGTGATGAGTTCGGTATGGAGACTTGCCGTGATGCATATTGTATCGCATCGGTAGCCCTATACGTGGAGGCGGGTGCTTTTTTGAAAAGAAAGCAATGAGATTGGACCATTGATCATTCGTCCAAGCACGGCCCGTTACTTTTAGATGGGATGCATTGTAAGGGACGACAGTTATTGGTTGATTGTTCACGCGCAAGTCATGATGAGTAGCAGCGGAGACGAGCTTCTGGCCAAAGGAGTCGCATTCTCGTGCGTTTCAGTACGCTAGAAGAGATTTCAAACAAAGAAACATGATGGAAGATAGTACTGTTTTGCGTGTACAGATTTTCTTCAGCAAGCATGTGCTTGGGAAGATCTTTCTACTACTCGATCATGAACTCGAGGAACTTTCGTGTGGATTTTTCCTCCGAGTCTGCAGCCTTGTGTAAATGAAAGAACTTCGCTGTGGTCCAGCCAGTCACGCGGCGGTCTTGTATCTCTCCATCAAATAAAACTTTCTTCTTCACAGCTCCATCATTTACTCGAGAAAAATAGTTGAAACATCCAGATGGTCGTAAGCATCGCCAGCCTTTCCAGCCAGCAAAGAGTATATTAATGAAGAGCGATGACTTGTAGCAATTTGAAGGTTCTCCATGGGACCAAGTATATGGGCAAGCTTCGAATTGACCGCTTCGGTCTCATCACCGGTCGGGCTTTTGCTTCTGTAAATATTCCTGCCATTGTCTGAATATACTTCTGCAAGTCATAGATTGAAGGTTTCGGTTGATTAGCACCTGATGACTGGTTGGGCGTCTTCTGGTTCGGTTGTTCGTCATCATCAGCCTTGTCAGAGAGATCAAGTCCCTCTATGTTGGGAAAAATGGACTCCACACGCGAGTTAATACAGCGTACGGAACTTGGACGTTGGCAACCTGTGTAGATAACCAAAAACGAATGAATAATATAGATACATGCATCTTAATACTTCTTCAGGTGCGATTAAGATATTTATCGAGCTGCGCGGCCAGCTCGTTTAGTGAGTTCCATGTCTCGAAGTTCCTTTGTCAGGAAGGAGGCGAATCCTGATGGCATTGTACCAGCTGCAATATTATGAGGTGAAACGAGCTTCTCGCGAACAGCGATGGCATTTATCCCCTGCCAGTCTGGAACAAGTTCAGTGAAGACTTCATCACGGTCGAGGAGGCCCTTAAATTAATCAACGGCGGTTGTTCATCATGACCTTGGGAGTTCGTTTCCTGCATAATTTTATACATGCTAAGTGAGAGAGAAAAATGGCGAAGGATGTTTTCGGTCCGGATAGTTCGATATGCCGAACGAGTTGAGGGCCGGAGTCGGATTCACTAAGGAAAACGAATGAGGCTCACGGGCTTACCACAGTGGGTCGAAAGCGAAAAGGTTAGGGTATTTTGGTTAACCCGACTTTGAGGCTATGTTACCATTTAAAAGTGTAGAAAGATCGATAGCTTTATTATCGGGGAAGGCGACGGCGATGCCGTCTGCCGAAGTACTGTTCTGGCGAGTATATCACTGTCCACAGTACATGCATTACATAACGGTACTGCATTAACGTGCCTTTCAGGGATATTTTCATGGCCAAACCCTTTTAATAGTAATTAAGACACCTAGAACTAATTTTACTCTGGGACCAGAGTGCTATCAAAATACAGGTGAATAGAACAATCATTTTAATATACTGTACACAATTGAGACTCGTTAATCATTATTGAATTGTTTCCAGGTAATCATTCATCCAAATGGTGATTCTTTGGCTGCATAAATGCAAAAAAGAAAGCCTGAAGGATATTAAATCTAATTGAAAGACATCTAGTTGTTTCAAACTGAAAAAAGTAGAAATTAAGTCCAGTTTAAAATTAATAAATCTATACTCTGGTGAATCACAGCAATTACAAATTGTAGGATACTTTGGGCCACAACTGGCCATATATTTCAAATATTGAACCACCCAATATTTACCCCATTAAAAATTTTGGGACTTGAATCTGAAAATATTTCTCAACAATGTAGCATTACTGCAACAAATTAAGATATGAAAAATTACTCATTTTTCACACCTCTTTCCCTTTAAAAAAGTTGACCTAATTTCCTTATGGATAGGGAAAAATCAAGAGATAGAAAATAGTATTAATATACAGAAGTATGAATCCGTGAAATAGGAGGAGCTTTATGATATCGTATAAAGATACCTATTTCCTTATGGAAGGCTCGAATGACTTCAAAGGATTGATGGGAGTGCTACGTATCATTAAGGTAAGGTTAATTCTCTTGGAGTGGGCTTTTTTACCATAGCTTCCTGGCAGAAAGGTACTATACTGATTGTATGTAAGATTGGTGAGCCTACTTACGGCAGTTCATTTGTGCAGTATATTCTATTGAGATTGAGAATGCGCAAGACGATATTATTTGTGTATTATCAGCATCATGTCAGTATGTGAACATTAGAATATTTCTTACGGTAGCTTTTTTAGTCATGAGACATTTTACATGTAGTCGAATACCACTGTGTGACGTAGACGACATTAAAATGGGTATAAATACTGTAGTCCAAAGGAAAGATAAAACAATAACGAAGGCTGTGCCTGCTTTTGGAGTAACAAGATCAAACGCTGCGAAGAGAATTATTTTATTTAACTGGTAATGCATATACAACTCTACCTTATTGAGAAGGTAAAGGAATAAAGGAGAAAATGCAGATGAAATTATTTAAATTCTAATTTTAACAAACCTTGATATTGAACAAGTTTACCATTAGTTCAATTTTTTGATTGCAGATAAATGAATTTTGCTCTCATTGAACTTTGTTTTATACCTTTCATGCAGTTTACCAGTAAATTCGCTGGGTCTTTGGGTATTTGCTGATTCTTTGAGTACTTACTGATTCTTGTCGGACTTAAACTATGATCATACGTTTTCGTTTACTGAAATACGAATTTATCGAGAAAATTATTATATTATTACCGAATCAGTTCGGAAACCACATCAGTACTCATTTCTTGATTACATTTGCATTAAACCACGATCTACGATAATCATTCAATGTCATTATACTCATTTTGCTCATTTCCGAGAATGCCTCCCAAGCACATCGATCGAGCGATGTCGAACATTCGTACGGCTCGCCCGCTTCGCCGTGTACGTGGACCGTGCCTTAGAATGCATTGACCTTAAATCGTCGCCTATAGTAGAAAGAATGTTCTTGGTCTTATGGTAAAATTCTCGATCTACAGCGCGCAACAGAGACCAACTAATATGAGATTTTTTTCAATTCTAGGCATTTCATTGAACATCAAAATATATATTCGCCCCCCACCTGAACCTAGTTACAAAAATATTCCAAGACTGCAAATTATACTCAAGCAATTCTCAACTATTATCCGTTGGATGCAATGACTCGGTTATATCTCTTCGCCCATCGTCAAGTTTCCATTTCAAGGCTTCTTCTCAGGATGCCCTTTACGCGTGAAATCTATTCCTTCTGGCACTCTCTGTCATATAATGCAGCCTAATGATCAGTATATCTCTCTGATCCAATCCCGGCAGCAATTAGCCTACCTTCTTCTTCAAATTTCTCAGGACAACATTGTGCAAAGCTCGCATAATATGATAGATTGCAACATCCGATAGTGAACCTGGAAACATATCACTGCACCCGACGGCCAACCTAATTGGAAAGACAGAAAACTCAACTTTGTAAATATAAAGTTTATGCTTCCCACTAGAGTGACGACGCGATTCTTCCAAATTTCCTGATGTTCTATTTGTCTGCTGAAATGTTACATTAGATTAATATATTTCATAAGGTAAGTTACTGAATCCTTTTAATTCTTCTGTGGCTTTCTTCATCGGTGTTTCTTGGGGAAAATCATCCGCACAATAATCATACATAAGTTGCGCTAAAATGTATATAAAGATGTCATCCTTCGCTCAAGTGTCGGTCTCTTGATTAAAAATGTGCGACTCAAAAAAGTCCCTGAAAATGGAAACAAGGCCATCATGGACATTACGAACTTCACCCTTAACGAGTTCAGTGCAATCTGGAATCAGTTTGAAAATAAATCAATCTTCACTATAACAAGGGAGAGGACAGAAATCATCGATCGAGGCAAAGGATCTGCTCTTCATGACAATGGCAGTGCTCAAACATGGAGCAAAATGGGACCTTATGGTTTACCTTTTTGGGCTGAAGCAGTCCATGTTTGAGAAACGGGGTTGTCATATGATCAAAATAATCTCTAAATTTGTCTATAACCGTTTTGTTCTGCAATATGGAGACCGCTACTCCATTCAAAAGCTGGTTGACTCTAACAAACTCTTTGAAAACCGCAAAATGTGCCGTTATATAACAGACGTTACTTTTCAGAAAACGTTTCGTCCAAGAGGAACGTTGCAGGACTCTGGTAAGTATTTTTAGGGCAAACATAAGCTTTACGGCTTTAAAGTTGAGGTGTCAGTGTTGGCAACTGGAATTGAGGTTCTTGCGAGCCGCCATTATCCTGGTTCTGTTTCCGATATTGATATTATGGGCGATATGCTTCATGTGCATGATGATGCATTAGCTAAGAGTGAAGAGGAGAAGTGCATAGTAGATATTGGAAACGGGGCGGCTTAACATCCTGAATCATGGGCTGTGTTATTAGACAAAGGCTATATTGGAATAAAATCAGAGTGTAGAGCGTTATTCGAAGAAAGAACCACAAGGAGGGTGCTAAGCCTGGCAGATAAAAAGGAGAATGAGGCGAAGGCGCATGATCGCGTCCTGGCTGAGAACTACTACAGGCAGCAGGGCACCTTGTGGAACGTTTTGGCATGCAAATATTGATGGCCTGAAGACTAATATGACCTATTGTTTCAACTAAGTTTAGCCCTTACTAATTTACATGTTGAGTGGCACCCTTTACGGGATGAAGATGGAAAGATGTATACTCGTTACCTTAAGAAGCTCAATGAGATTGCAGAAACGGCTACTAAGAAGCGCAAGATTGCGCAGTCTTCCTACGGGAAAAAACGCAAGCGCACAATTGAGCGGAATGTTCGTGTTGATCACGTGGATGGGGCTGGTGCAATGCTGCTAGATTGCGAGGATGAAAGTGATAGTATATGAGTCCTGTTGTAGAATGGACAGGGCATTTGCGCATATAGTTCCATTCGTCATAAATTAGTTTTCCCTTCTCTTTTGATTGGTGCTCGCTTTATATCTTACTCTTATTGTATGAGACCCAATGTTCTTCCAAGGGAGAGAAACTTCCCAAATGCTAATTATCTTCCAAGTATCCTGTAATCTGATTCGTCCCCTACTGTTTTACTCCTCATCCGAGTCCGTGTGTTCCTGTTCCGTATTGTATTCGCCGATTTCTGATGATCTTTCGTCTGTTTTCTCGGCTAAGATGGCCATTGTGGCCTGTTCCCATGCAGTGCTGAGGGAACTCATTCTTTATTTTGGTGAGGGAGGTGTTGAATGTGGAGGCAGAGGAGAGTTGAGCTTACACCGGCTGGAATCAGGCCTCTCTAAAGTCAGGAAAGGAGAAATATAGCACTGTAGGTCATTCTTAGCACCCGATCTGGTTCCCAAGGAGACATTAGATTGATCAATGTTGTGGTTACCGATTTATTACGGAATTGACACTGCGAAATTCCATTTTTGCGCGGTTGTTCTGATATTGCTGTGTTCTTAGGAAATTACCGCGTCAATACGGGGTTGATTATATTTTAATTAAGTTGATGGTCTTTGATAAATTGGCGGGCAAATACGAATTTACTAGCTTCTTACCAGATAAGCCATGTTCAATACAGTTAAATTAATCAACTACTTGAAAAGTGCACAACTGCTCGAAAGCTCTATTACTAGCTTCAATAGTAGAATTACTTGTATAGCCTGTTATTTTATGTTTTTTGCACATTTAAAAGTCCATTAATACGATTATCATTCATTTTATTTGGTCAAGAAGTAAATTTTCATCAACTGTGCTAACGATAATAATTATTAATGATCTACATGGACTCAAAAAAATTATTTGGGTGTAAAAAATACTGATTCTATATCCAAGATCTAATAATATCTTAGAACGACTATAAATTTCATTTTGAATTCGCATTGAGTAAAACGTATAAAGCCGCAAAGATAGTCAATAAAATGAGGTTACAAGCATCCTATAGCATTATGAAGCCAAAATTCATTATGGTTGATCTAGATTGCAAAAATGAAGATTCATTCAGGAAAAATTCTAATAAAATATTGTAGAGGTTAGATATTGGTAAAAGAATTGCAAATTCCGTAGAAGAACAATAATTTG
The DNA here is from genome assembly GCA_002205965.3 of Kappaphycus alvarezii. NCBI lineage: Eukaryota > Rhodophyta > Florideophyceae > Gigartinales > Solieriaceae > Kappaphycus > Kappaphycus alvarezii. Next base: position 703,348 of record NADL03000015.1, read on the forward strand.
AACAAATGTCTGAAATATAGGGTTACATTTCTTCAATTTCATATGCAGCAACGATAGATTTGCTTTAATATTGCCCTCCATCAACTTCTTTTGTAACAAAAACTTTTGAGTATCGCCAGATTAATTTCGGAAAAACGTATTCGTGAAGAAGTTTTGAAAAAATTGATTTCTTCAGTATTGCAGTCATTTGAAATAATATAATATGGAAATACAGATGCTTGATTGGGTAAAAGTTGTTTAGATCCAAAAATTCATAATAAAATGAAATTACAGATCATTTTGTTCCAGGGGAATTAATTTCATTTCAAATGACATATAAATTTCTTATGCATAAAACGTATCACTTTTAGATCAATTTTTGTCGTTTGACTTCAAATTCCGACTTTTACGGATGTGTTCATATTAAGATTATCTTACTGAAATTTTCTTCAACATTGTTTTAGTCATTAGAACCACGAGATAAGTAAATTAAAGATACGTTTTGAGGATGAAAATGTTTTTTCTGATATCGCAAAATTTATTGAGACAATTACGGCCGATAAATGTTTCTCGCAATCTTCACCCTGTATAAATTTTCCACGTAATTATAATTTGTTTTCACATTTTGAGAGGTCATAGACACGTTTATGGACTTCATCATTAATTTTCTATTTTCTCTGAAAAAAGACTTGGTTGCCCTTGTATTGATACGGTTGGAACAAACAAGTTGTAGATAGAAATGATTTTCTTAAAAGTTGCAAAATCCTACGACCCTATGCTCGTAAGATTTGCAATTTTTTCCAACAGTTAGAGCATCTCTAGCGCACATGGAAAAATAGATTCTATTCGCCTTTTTCGAGCTCCCTGATTTAGCGATCTATCGGATAGATTGACATGAAAACCCATTTTTATCATGTCGATTATATCAGCCCTACCGCTTCCGACTATGGAAAGAAATCGAGCGCACCATAGCGGAGTCAGAAGAGTCGAGCAAAGACGAAACTCTGTGTTACTTTTACGTTACTGGCATCCTGCCCGGGATCAAGCCACTACGTTTTACCCACCACGCTGGGTCTCAACGCGGAAAAAGCCCCAACGTCAACGTCGCCCTAGACTTCAACGTTGGGTTGGGTCACCTGTTCGGCGACTACTTTAGCGCCACGCCGAAGTCCGGAGAAGAAACGTTTGAGCGCCGGTTCAGGATGCCCCGCAAGGTCTTCGAACGCGTCTTCAAGAACCTGCAGGGGCGGGGAATATTCGTCCAACGGGAAGATGGTTTGGGAAGCGGTGTATAGTAGCGGCAGTGCGGATGCTAGGGTACAGAGTCGCTGCAGATTCCTTAGAAGAGTACTTACAGATGTCAGAATATTCTGTACTAATGACTGTACAAGCTTTCTGCAGTTTGATTGTCTAGAAGTTTTGCGATGAGTATTTTCGTGAGCCGACGGAGCAGGATCTGAGGCGCATCATGAAGATCAATTCTGCAAGTGCCTTCCCGGGTTGCATTGGTAGCATAGACTACCAAACTGTAAATGGAAGAATTTTCCGGTCGCTAGGGTTGGTTAGTACAAGGGTAAAGAGAGGAAACCAACAGTAGTGCTCGAAGCGATCTGTGATGCCCAATTCTGGATATGGCATGCACATTTCGGAATGCCTGGATCTTGTAACGACCTGAATGTCCCGGAAACGTCCACAAGCATGCAGAAGATACACAAGGGATAGTTACCTCCTTATCTACTGTACACGTTAAATGGTAAACCACGTACTATATTATACTACCTGGCAGACGGCATCTACCCTAACTGATCCATCTTTGCGAAACAATCAAGGAACCATGCAGCGTAGGAGAATGTACCTTCTCTAAGACTCAAGAATACTTCAGAAAGGATACATAGTGCCCTTTTGGAGTTCTCGTAGCTCGTTTAAACATTCTGCAGCGCCCATGCGCAGGATGTGGGAGCGCACTGACATGGCTTGTGTTATGAAAGAGTGTATAATGCTACAAAATATGGTAGTTGAGGCCCGAAGGGACACATACTACAGCGTCATGAGCGATCTTTTGCACTTCGACGAGGCAATCGCCATGTTCAATAACGGTCAGAGCTTCAAATTGAAGTCTTTCAAAATGATTTCGTGCGCTAGGCATGGTCCTCGATCGTTGCGTCTCGTTGTTCTAGAATCACCAGTGCAGTTGATCACTTCTCTATCAAGCACGATCTCATCCAGAATATCTGGGCGCGTTCGCGGAAGTAGGAGGAAAACTAGTAAACTTGAAGTAATCACGTCGCTGTACCTCAAGTAAAGGTTCGTTTATGCATGCGGACATCGATGCGAAATGCCGCAAAAGAAAGGGGGTCCGGGGTCTCCCCGAGCACGAGACCCAAAAATGTTTGCACTCCAGAGGGTAATCCTGCCCTCTCAGCCCTCCTCAAGGAGCCTCAGAGAGTCCCGAGGGGTTGCGAGGGACTTGTCCCCAGTGCCAGTAGGTGAAGTTTCAGGAAATGTTTCCTGGGTATGGGCTTTCGTCTGTCTAGTCAGCTCGCTTTGGGCAAGCCGAGCCCTTTTCTGGGCGTTTCGAGATACTTCTTGCGCAGCGCATCGAAAAACGCTGCGGTCTCAGGCTTGCCCTGTGCTTTAGGGAGTGAGAAGATCACTTTGGCGTTCTTCTCTTCAATATTTCCGACTTGCGCTTCGCGGCTGATGCTAACTACCGGACAGCTTGCGTGCGTAACTTTCTTGCTTGATGACCGTAGCGTTGCGGCTGCCGATTCCAAAACGATCTTCTGCTTTACGTCGAGGTGCCTCCTTAGCTGACGTGCGCTCAAGAGGCTTTTCAGAGCTTTCCTCTTCGTCGCAAGAGAGTTCCTGGCTCCGGTATGACTCCGGTGACGGCGGTGCGCACCATTTAGGGTGGTGACATAGCTCCTTCCAGGCGTCGAAGTACAGCCACTTCGTGATATCGAAGTCCTTGAAGTCGTAGGACATAATATCCGCCTTGCCAAGGTTTATGCTCACAACAATTGACTCGATGTTCAGTTCCGAGAGCCCGGTTGGGTGAGACGCCTCGACTCTGCACATAGCGACTCGAAACTTCAGAACATCTGCCGACATGTTGGAGAAGTTTTTTGCAATATTATTAGTATTACGCGATCCGTACCCACCTTCCGTCTCCTGCAAATTCTCTGGACCGAGCTCGAAAAAGCGCCGCTTGACGGTCTCCATGAAGATCTTGCGTGTTTGATCAACGCCAGCAATGGGATGCTGCAACCCACGCCTTCGCGAGCGTTTCATTCTCTAAAAGGTCCCAGCTCTTTCGGCGTCCCATAATAGGGAAGAACAACAGACGGGGAAGTAATTAGTGGGGGTAGGCGGATGGTCTGAGAAATGGGAAGGGTCAAAGGTGATTGTGTTGGGGAATACGCTTTTGGCATTAAGAGTTTTTTATTCGCGGTCCAATAACGAGAGCCATACTGGAATTTCTATTTGTTCTGTTAGATTCACTTCAACCCCTATAGGGGATCCGATAGAGAAAATTTGACCTCTAAAGAAAAGGTAAATGAAAAGGATAGATTACAATTTCTGCTGTAGAGTTGCATTTTGGCCAGGGGTATGAAAATCTCGGATAGATTTACTGTGATAGAGATTCTCTAACAATGATTATCATTATTCACCAATGTTATGGAATCGACTAAATTATTTGCGGTGTTGAACTCGATGCGTTTGTCCATCGTATTAGTAGTTTTTATTTTTCATGTGGAGTTTATTTCAGTAGCCTACTGTTATGATCCATCAAGTACCATATGTTTAATTCTGATTTCAATTAAATTTTCTGAAGTACTGATATAATTATTGAACCAATTATTTTCCTTTTTACACTTGCATGGTAGCTGTTTCTATATTGTCAGAAATGAGTACTGTTGACAGACTTAAGAAGATAACCTAGAGTTCTGTTTCAATCGAGTAGAGTTAGTTTATGAAAAGCGTTCGGTTCATTCATGCCAATATCAACATACGGTACTCCATCTTAAAGTAGCAGGCTGTAGTGCAATATGCACGTATACTGTACTGCCATCCGCAGAGCTAATTTTGTGATCTTTTTTTGATCTGATTCACTACTTTCCAGCAGGCACTGTACTGTACAGTACGTACTGTACAGTACAGTAAGGGCTATTTTATTTTGTCGCCCACTATTATTTTTGGTACTGTATCCTCACCCGATGGGGCTTGGGGCTTGCAATCTGGACCACTCGGCCCCCAAATGGGACCTGATATTTCGCAAGTGAAAAGCACCTATTGGGCCAAGTGTCGACTTTATTATCTCTAACTTGGATCTCTCTAACTTAGCTGACCCTAACCTCACTCACCCGCCGTACTAGATAACCCTAACCTAGTTAAATAGTATTTATTCCTACCTGGCCACTAGGACCCCAGATTAAACAGCTACCCCGGTGTTGGCTCTGAACTTGACTCCCAACTTCCGCCTTTGCAGAAACCTTGCCAACAGCAACTTTGCCTATAGCCACGTTTATCCGCCCGGGTCCCTCTTTCTATTCCCCGCCCATCCAATATTATACTACCCCTTTTGTTTTTTGTTTGTGATATTTACTCACGCTTGGCGCCCCGGACTCCGGCGCTATATGCGAATAGGAACTTCAAGGTCGTCGTTGGTGACAACATCCTTATCTCCAAATGAGATAATCAGCACAGCTGACCCAATACATCATTTTTGTCCTGTATTACACCCCTGGTGTCTACGGTTGGTTCTTTGGAATCGACCCATACAAAGTTTCTAGCATTCGGCGGACCACGGTCCGGCCTTACAACCCGGAGGACAAGTATACCGTCCAGCCGTCCAAGTAATTACCCCCGCCCTTCCAACTCCATTTTTCCTCGCCGTCGGCGAGCTGTACTACTGCATCTCGAGTACTTAAAGAGAAAGAGTGACAGCGAACACCCTGCGGGTCTTCGTGTGTGTGTGTGTTGGTTTTCTCATTGTCTGACGGTGTTCCATTCCTAGACGAGAAGAACTGCGCACCGCGCATTGCACTACACAGGCCTGGATATTTTCAGCGCGATGGAGAATCACGTGCATTTAAAGACATAGGAAATGTTAAACAGCCAGGTAGTTTTAGGTCCTTTGCATTACCCCTATTTTCATCTTTAAATAAAGAATAATTAAATTAGTTTTTACCACCCATGCGCTTATCTTTTTCATAGGCCCAATGTAAAATTTATATACATCTAGCACAAGTTTATTTTGCCTTCAGTGCAGAAAATTCTTCTAGGTTTAATCATGCTTTGATATTTCTCTCGAATTTTTCTTTCCTCCATATGAAATATTAGACTAGTTTGGAGATAAAAGTTTTTGAGAATTTTCGCGGGCTTAATGTGCATTTTTCGGATTTTGGGTTGCATGAATGATTAGTCATATTCATTAAACCTTGATTCACTCTAGAATCTTTCTTTTCCCGAATTCAGCTTTATCATTGTAGGTCAGAGCAGATGCAAGAATAGGTACCCGCCTTTTTTAATCAATTTTAGAATTTAATAGCAGTAAAGAGGATATAAGTTCTTGGTACAATTATTTAGATCTTGTAGAAAACATGAATTCTGGCAATTTGGGCTTTAGAACGGAAGCCAAAATTTTTGGATGGCTGGCTATCACCACGAGAAGTATGTAGTAGATTAACAAATCTTGGAATGAATCGATAATGATGGTAGAGAATTTAATTTTGAATAGCGCTAGGAATAGCTTATGCTCCAGTTTGAGACAGAATTTCGGTATTTGGAATTCTTTTTGCAATTGTCAAGAGATCGTACAACAGACAGATTTCAAGATAAAATCTTGCACAGCTTTCGGAACCTCTCTGTAACTAGATTCTGGCAATAAATCATGGTTATTTACATTTGGTAACGATATCAAGTATTTTTTCTGAAGCTTTTACCACAAGAACAAGGTGACATCCGAAAACCCGATCAGAATTTTGGTCTTTTAGTAAGAGAGAGGATCTGGTACTGTGACTGAGAAAATAGTGGTATGGTAGATCCAAAGAATAAATAATCGTGATTGAATAAATTAATGAATTTCCTCAAATGGAACTTGAAATAGGAATGAAATGAAAACTAATCCTAATAAGAGTTGATCGATCAGGATAATTTCTTGATCAAAGGCCGTTAACAGCATTTTCGACAGTCCAGAACTATTTTTACTCTAGAGTCAGAGTAAATCTGCTATCAAAATTACAGACGAACTGTACAATCTTTTTATAGAAATAGTTCAAACTCGTTCATTATTGGGTTGTTTTCCAGGTAGGCATTCATCCAGATGATAATTTGTCCGTAATGTAAATCTAATAACGAAAGCCTGCAGAATATTAAAATCCAACCGAAACACATGGAATTGTTTCATCCTGAATATAGTAGAAAATGGACCCAGTATGAAATGGATAAAACTACACTTCAATGAACCAACAATCACAGCAATTACATACAGTGGGCCTCGAACATAAAAATATTGCTCAACGATATAGTTTTATTGCAAGTGACTGGGCTATCATCTACTTCCTAGTGAGAGGGTACGCTCCTTCAATTGTACTGGCGATCCTACCTCATGGTTTGAATGCAAAGTTCATTGGACTTCTAGCCTTTGCACCATCCGTATTAAACCGATCCCAATCCTTTGCGGGAAACCGTGTAGAGATTTAAAAATTGACTGAATTTGCACATTATGGTCTTCCACATCTGTCGATTACATTGAAATGCCTATGCCGCACAACAGGTATCAAACTTAACACCTAGTTTATACATTTGCAGTGAGAACTCGAGCTCCAGGACTCATACGCATTCCGAGTACCAGGCAGACTCTATTTTCGATGGCCATGAGTAGTGGCGGAGGCCTCAACGACTACCGCCAAAGCTAAACTAAAGGTCTGCGTATTTCTCATTGCGGACACTTATTTATCCGCAGTGAGAAGTCTGTACGCTTTGCAGTACAGTTTTAGAAACATACAGTAATGTACAAGATTGTTTTCGATACCGTATAGCACACCATATGAATCGGGGGGTATGAGGACTAGAAGAATCAAGTTTGGGCCTATTATACTGTTGTTGACGACTGAAGGTACAGTACTTTGAGGTACTGTACGGCATATCGAGGGGATTGAGATGAAAAAAGAAAGATCAGCAATGCTGCTTACAATCCGTACAGTCCTACACAGTACACTGCGATGCACCGCGCACAGGCTCATATAGTACACTTTTGAATAACAAATCATGGTGGTCGCGCGAAATCAGGAGAATTGTAGTTCAGAAGAGACAGCCCTGTATGCGACTCGTCAAGCAAAGTGACACAAAGCCTCATCAACACGGGTGTCCACTAGGTCGGGGCTGTGTACGGAAAGGCGACAAGGCACTAGCCGACCAAATGGGCTGTGTCTCGGAGCCATATAATGTGAAGCGAATTTGGGGACCGGGCGCACTGTAGTCCTACAGAAACATTCAGCAACATTACAAACGCCATGTCGTCGGAATCAAGTGAGCGTTTTCCTGACCCCCTATGTAAGGCGACAAAGGAAGTCTGGTTTTGGCACTGCGCACCCACACAACACAGCCAAGATCCATCAACCAGACATATACTCTGACCAACAGTGCTTTTTCAACCCTAACCCTAATCATGGCCCCACAGACAACGTCCCTGCACAACCAACCACTCTTCCAATGCTGCCTACCACACCTGCCAACAGTGTATCACATCACACTCCGGTTCCTGTTCTCCGTGACCGCAATTCAACAAAACACGCTGACAACTCGCCAGTGGTACGAACATGTGAATCTTGTCAAGCGGCTCGGCGCCTCCTGTTGCACCATCCTTGATGAACTTTGCTTCCCTCCAACATTAGTCTGGTGCGTGCAGTGGCGTGGTGTAGCTGTAGCACTTGTTATCCCTTGCTTTTGGTAGCTATGGTGACCCCTCTGTGCGCTCGCAACAGGTTTTAAGTGCCGTTGCGAACGTATTTTGTGCAGCCATGCGTTGAGTTGTGTCAGAAGAGGCTTGGCTATGACGTCTTCTTGCTTCGCTTTGTGCTTGACAGGTGTCCTTGCTGGCATGCCATTGCCGAGAGAGGGCTTTAAATCTTTTCAAATCTACAAATGGAAGTTTCGATCGTTTGATTTTAGCGCTGGTTGAGGAGCATACGATGGCCCTTAATTTATTGAATACAATTAGTACTGCACAGTATTACAGTTTGAGTCGGCAAACACGATTGAGCATGGATTCGATTTGCAGATACTGTTTCACTCGTGAATTTCACTCGGCAAGGTTTTATTGGGCGAATGTGGAAAACAGGGAAAGCATTACAGCTGGGTTACTGTAGGACGGCACATTTGCAGGTGTACAGTACTGTCCAATTTACAATACAGCAGTGAGCTTTTTGCTCAGTAAGAGTGCACGGGGCGTAGCCTACATTGGAGTAGGATTTCCGTAGATCTACAGATCGTATGCCAGTAGAATTGGCCAAAAGGCGTCATCGACTGCTTATTGTACTCCAAACTCTCAAAACCAAGCGACCTCGATGTACCAATTATCTTGTGTATTGACAGTACAGTACTACTGCAGATCATACAGTACAGTACCTCCACATTTCCGGAAAAAAGACACAAAATAATTGAAGATCATTTTGAGCATCTCACGTTTGAAAATTTTTTATAGGTCCCTTTCGGTAATATTTGAGCGGCGTATCATATTCTGGATGAAAAGTAGCTTTAAGCTACGGTACATTCTGTGTACAAGAGATGTACCCAAAATATGTCTGTAGTTTGTACCCTCCAGGATGTAACAGGAGGGGCAATTTTTCGCGTATGATGGCTAGTTTGCAAGTCACGGGTTGGTTCGTCATGGCCCGTAATTGCAACAGATTCATGCAGACAATGTTTTTGTAATTAAACGAAACAAAAGCAATATCATTCGGGTGACAATGTTTTTTTGCGGCAAAGCCTGGATACCATACAAGGTCCCTACGCTAGCCCCGGATGCACACCGAGCAGTGTTCCCCCAGTGTTTTATTTTCAAAATCTGCTAGCTTTCAAGCGGCATTGTCGAGGGCGTTATCAAAAAATAACTAGAAATTGCGTCCCATTTGCTTTTAAAGCTGCACTGCTGCTTACTGCACGGCACTACAGTACTAACGTGCGGTAATTACAGTACTGTGCAGCTCTCGTATGGTACTGGTGTAGCCGCTACAGAATAACTGTATACTGTACCATCCTGTTGAAAAATTGACCGTCATAAAAGTTATCTTTGAAACAATTTGTTAATTTTTAAATTTAAATGAACGCAGAATCACAAGTGCTTGCTTTTAAGGACATGGCGCATAATTAACCAAATTGTTGAACGGCGTTGCAGTTAGCCAAAAATGACCGTACAAGTAATTCGGATCAGAGGCACTATAACTAAATCCTTGAAAATGTGCGGTGTTGTCGCTCCCAGGTCCCCTCCCGCCCTCCCCGTACCATAAAAATTTCCAGCTCAGCTGCACCTTTCATCTTGCCACGCAGCTCTCGACAAACTCCTCTCCTCTTCCCACCCCTCTCGTTCCCAACCGCCTCCTTTCCTCTCCCCTTCTCCTCCTCCCTCACTCCTTCAATGCCTCGCGGGAAACGCAACACCCCCTTTCAACCGGGACACGGCCTCTTGTACGGCCTCCGCCCCGTCGCACGAGATCCCGACACCAACGTCGTCACCTCTGTCGCCTGTCGTTTTTGCGAAAAGTTTGGTCGCGAGGAAAAAAGTCGGCGCCAAACGCCGTGCACTCAACACATCAAATATTTTCGTCAACCCTTCCGTACAGAAATTATCATCAACACCATCTCGGCCAACACCGAATACGATGGACCGAATACAAACTGCTCTCCCCTGAGCGCAAAGTCACATATCTCGCTACAAACTCTCCAACACATGATCATACGCCACCACTCGACGCTGTCACTGCCCATCCGCCGCCCCCTCCACTCCCTCCACTGCAGCTCCCACCTCTGTGCCTACTACCAATGCCGTCCATACCTCCACAGCACCCACTCCCAATGTAGCCGCGGCTGCTACTGCGGCCGCCGCGGCTGCAATAACGCCCCCGTCGCAAACTTTGGCGCATGCCATGCCACGTCCGCTGGACCCGTTACCGATCAAGTTTACGGTCAAGCGCGCTATCGTTGATGTTATTATTGCCGACATGCTTCTCGATCCCGTCTCTGAATTAACCAAGGACCGCGCAATTGCAGAATTCACTTCGACTTACCATTCTACCGCCGATTACTCTGTCAGTATCAAGAACACCAGACTCTTTAATATTACTACGCATTTAATCCGTCTCGGCGCCACACCATCCCTCACCACTACACTAATTGCGCAAATGGCCAAGATCCCTGCCCCTACTAATGGAACCACTATACAGCAACTTGACGAATGTTCCGAGGCAAAGGTCGCCGCCTACGTCCGGTGCGTTATTGCTTACAACATGCAGGCTCTCTCCGATTTGCTCCGGTCTTCATGGGCATTCTCGCTATCTTTACACCAGTCATTCTATTTAACACCCCTACATTGACATCTCCCTTCGCTTTTGCGTCGCCAATGATATCAAAGCCTTTCATCTCATCTCCTTTCCCACCCCCATCGAGTGAATCAGGATGATCTCTACAAGTCACTTTGCTGTGTTCTTGACATTCTCTGCTCTAATTGGAGAGATAAGCTCCTAGGCCTCACTACAGATGGCTCCGACGCAACTCAAATCGCTATCCAAGCCATAGTCGACCGCTTTTGCGCCGACACTTCAACTACACTCATTCGTACGTGGTCGGCCGCCCATCAACTCGATCTCATCATTCGCTCCGTCTACCGCTCCGTCCTGGATGATTCATTTTACGATACTTTATCAAAGCTCATCTCCTATTTGCAAACTCAAGATGCCCTACTTACAGAGCTCAACACATCCTGTCCCAAAATTCTCCTCCTCCAGTTGGCTGTCCGTTGGAAAATCCTTGAGATGGGTGAAAACCCATCGCATACGAATACTCCGCCATCTCGATGAAAAAGAGCCTGGCCTTGGCCCATCTACGTCATGGTGGGTGCTGGCCATGGCACTTTACGAATTTACACACGCCGTGTCAAAAACTTACAATCGCATCACCGGCCTTACCACTTTAATTGCTCAGCAAACTGTTTACCTATTGGAACTAGAGCAAAGTTTATATCGAATGTCAGGCTGCAAAGGTCCAGTCACAGACGACGAGATTAATCAACTCAACGAGTGGGATATTATATCCGACAACAAGTACGTCGTCCAAAAGTCCATCATTCGAAATTTTTTAAGTGGTTTGGGCTCCTTTGTGCATATATACATGAGTGGACTCCCTGCTGCATCTCTAAACGAAGTTGTCGATGCCGTTGGAACAATGTTTCTATCAGGAATAGTAGGCTTGGCCAATTTAATTCACAGCAGAGGAGAGTACCGTTGGGTCATCGGGTTTGCCACCCGTACCCCACAGAGCTCGTCAGGCAAACACGAGCTACTTTCAACGGGACTGTCCGCAATCAGGCTCACCGCCTATCTACAGCGTTTACGCCTGAAGAAATTGAAGAAATTGAAGAGGAATTTGGCGAATTCCTAGAAGGTTATCATCGAGAGGACACCCTGAAAGCTGCTCTTCAAAAGGCTGAACCGTGCAAGGAATTTATGGAGGCCTGGGTGTCTTACGGAGCCATTTTCAAAAACTCTTCCAATATTGCGGTGGACTGGGGACTGCATACCCGCCCGCTTCCTCATCATCACCTCACTTTTCGATACAACCTCCTCTTGACGAAGCGTTCCGAATCTCAGGACTGTCTGACTTTTCACTCGAGGGCTCTCTGCACTGCCATCAATTTCAGAGATTACACCATCTTTTGGAGGTAGAGCGATCATAGCAAGCGTGCCCAAACAAATTCCTCATACATTGCAACCAATGAGTCGATACTGTGCGAGCCACAAAAGGCCTCGTAAAAGCAGTATTCGGCGCTTCCCACTAAAACCTTAACCTTTTTAAGCACCAGGCAAATAACTGGATCATAAATGGGCCGCTTTTACTGCTGTAGTCCTGCGAAAGTTGGTTGTAGAGCGGCTGCCGCGGATGGAGCCCATCCAATTTGGGGGACTGTCGCCCACCCACAGTACCGTTGCCGTGGCCTGGCGGGGCCATCAACATCGGCACACCTGAATCCGCCGCCTGACTTGGATTGAGCCCAAAGAGGAGCACAGATGGGTCATCATTAACTTCGTCATCGATCTTCTTCTTCTCCTCTTCTTCAATTTCGCGCTTCTCTTTGCTTTCTTCCTCCAGTCCCATCAGTCGTTGCCCGATTTCCTTCATGGTTTGAATCATAAACGGCATTGCGTGGTCCATTACGTTGTAACGCCAAGCGAGTTCAAGAGCCATATCCGGTCTAAAGAATTCAAAGCATGTGTAAAGGATGGCGGTGAAGCACTCAAATAGCTTACTCTCCAAGAAGTACGTGGCAAGCTCCTCAGTCAATTCGGCGTCCTCGGAAGCGGCCACTGACTCGATGCGTCTTTGTAGAGCTTGTCTCCTTTAGAAACTTCTATAGCTTGTTCATACTTTCCGTTACGTCGGAAAAGCCGCGCGGAGACCCTTCGAAGTTGGATGAGCTCATCCTTCTCCAGACGCCGAGCCAAAGCGAATTGATCGAAGTTGTCATAGGCATCCAAGCTGGTGTCAAGCTCATCTATAGAGCCCTCCGCTATCAACACGTCATTTAAGGCATCGTTGACATCTGGAACATTGGCATCCTGCACCTTCTGCAAATATCCCTTGCAAAGCGGAAGAAGGCCCAGATCACCGAATTGATCTGCGTACGATCTTCTTAGTATAGAAATCACACGAGAGGACTCCACTTTTGGAGCAAGAACTGATAAAAGGTCATTGAGCAGTTCAGGTTGTTCGTCAATGTAGAACTGGACAGCCTTGTACATGACCTCAAGATTTCCTGCCTTCGCAATCACCGTTGTGAAACCTGAGGGTGTCCATGCATCTGGTGAGTGGTCAATCATGACTACAGCTGCGTTATCAAATTCATTGTATTGTGTATGCAGGTATACCATTTCGTTCCAAAGCATTGAAGCTCGCATGCCCGGATAAGCCTCGGGATGTTGCAGCGCTGCCACCACATTTTGCAGTGCTCAAGCATCTGTTTGCTTCGGTACTTGGTCAATAGCACACCAAGTTCTGTGAACATGGATGTATGGGCTCTGTCAAGTGTAAGGCCTTGCTCCAACAAATCAATGATCTCTTGGAAGTGGCCGCGCTCTTGGTAGTAGTCAATGCAGTCCATGAGCTCGTCTGCCTCTACAACTACGTGAAGACCACAAATTTGAGCAAGTCGGAACTCGTTTGAGTCAACACAAGCGAAGCAGACAGCTCTCCATGTGCGAACCCTGTCGGCTTTGCGCGCAGCCTCAACGGCTCCCTGAAGTCTCCAAGGTGAACAAGCACAGGAGCCAGCTTGCCATAATTGTTCACAGCAGAGAAAAGAAGCTTAGCGCGGCGTACATCTGGTCATCAGCGCATCGCTCGCCAACTTCTTCCAAATCCCCACCGTGAGGTTGGGAAATAAACTCCTCTACCTCTGTGAGTTTTCCGCACTTGCACATAGCGAACAAAATCTCAGTATCACGACACGAATGTCCTTCACCTTGTTCCGCGCAAATTTCAAAAACTTAACTACGAGTTCATAGTCACCGGTTCCCCACCATTTCGAGCTGCCTCAATGACGGACATGTACGGGGCAGGGTCCTTTGCCTTTGATTAAACTATTAACGCCTGATGCCATCTGTCCGGCCTCCAACTGTTTAACTCCAAGTGCGCTCCATACATCACTGGTGTCGACCTTCAACGCGTATTCCTCAGCTCTCGTAAAGTCTTTGAGATGGTCAAGCAATACTCCAATAGCAAGAGAATGCTGCTCGAATTTCTGGTGGATGGCAAATGCTTGCTCGAAAAGCTCTTCCCCTATAGCGACTTGGGCCACATCCTCAGCATCATAGTTATCAAGCCGCCTAATGTACTCCATCACCCGACCTGAATCAGCCTTAATAGCAGTAAGAATAAGAAGATTTTGCAAATTTGTATTCCTCGCGAAGGTTGAGTTGGAAGTTTGGAGCACTAGCTTCTCCAACATTTCCATCAGCTTATCAGGCATGTTGGCGGTCATGAATGCTTTGACAGCCCCAGAGATTTTGTTGGGTTCCCTTGTGTCTGGCAACGCATTCGAGATAATCTGCTCAACAATCAGCTTGCGGTTTTCATTATTCTCATCAAGCACCTGCTCATATAGTTCAGGGCTGCAGCGATCTACAAGATACCTAGCCTGATTCTTGAAGAGAGAATGCCTGTTGGTGACGTCTAGCACTTCCTCGTCACGTTGCCACGCTTGTAAGCCACAAACGCTAGGTAGGGATCGCGCTTCTCGCAGAAACCCGACAATTCTTGAGTCATAGTACGGATTTGTTTCCAAGAAATGCTCAGGATTCACGTTGCTCTCGACGTATACTTTCGCAATTCCAGAATGCACGCCCACATCTGTTGATCCATCACCAACTCTTGATTCAGGAAAGCAAGCAAAAGCTTCAGTTTTCCTCTCTTCTCAACTTCCTCAACTAGTTCCTCCACAGGGACCGTGTTTTTCACAGACATAACCAAGTTCTTGATGAAGTCCTCGCTTTGGTCTAGGTCCAGGAGAGCCCCAACTGTCGCTGGACATTGCAAGGGGTTTACTCTCTGCACGTACCCTCAACAAATTTCATTTGCCGGTTCTTAACCATAAACTTGACCATCTCATCAACAAAACCAAAGCGGTCACAAACATTGATCAAAGGGCGAGGATCTTTTGGTCTCGTATCCATTAGGAACTTCTTGACACGTTCGGGGTCGTATACGTGGATTCACGAGTAACCCTCTCAGCCTCCCCAAACTGTCCCAATGTGCAAGCCGCCTCAATAAATTTGAAGTGTACCTCTGGATCTTCGGAAAACCCAACTATGGACTGAAGATAGTAAAAGAGAGCGTCCTGTTGTTTCACTGCTGAAAACGGCCATCAAGCGCTCTGCACCAATGTCGTCAGTGTGCTTCGCGGCGACCTGCACACAAAGCTGCAAGTTCGCTCGAGGGTTAGAGTTAATGAGCTCCTTGATGCAGTCAAGTCGGTCATCCGCCGATAAATTGGAGAAGTAGTTGGCAAGAAACTCAGGGTTGATTACGTGCGTGTTCTGCATGACGCGCTTCACGTCAGCGAGGTCGAATAATTCTCGAGAGCGTGCTGGAATAGACCGGCCCTCTCACAAAGCATTGCGATTTTAGGCTTCTCGTAATGATGCCAGATATCCTGCTGAAGAATGACGTCTGCTACCTGCGGCGCATTCATCAGATTAGCTTCCAGTACTTTTGTTTGTAACTCCCCATCTTCAGGGCGATCCGATTTCAGATTATCTAGGCAGTAGGCCGTCGCCTCCTGAAGCATGCCCCTGTTCATGAAAGTGTCGAACATAGCTCCATGGTCAATACCACTTCGATCTGGCCATATGAGCTGGAACTAGTTGACCACCCTGCCCCACACCAGCTTGCTGGAGAGCATTTGCCAATTCTAAGGCTGCTTGGGGAGAATGTTGACTTGCCATGTTCACAAGCTCCGTCGCATTGACATTAAGCCCAACTTTTTGCGCATACGGGGCTACTTTAGACACTTGACCTATTTGGATAAGGACTTGAATAACCTTTGGGTGCGTCTTAGCCCTAATGTACACTGCCAGGGCCAGATTCGGATTGCTCGGAAGAATCAGATCGCCAAGCTGCTCTGAGCACTCCAGCTTGTCCTCTTTAAGCCACTTCTCCATGACGTTCACGGAATTCTTCGCGACCAATTGCATTCCAAGCTCGACGGCCTCAATCTGATTGAGCTTCCACGTTCCAGTAGGGTCTGGAAGTAGGTGAGAAGAACAGAGCGTCCACTTTCATCCGCAGGAACCGCTTTGAACTTCGCGATTGTCTCGGGCGTCCGAAGCGATCCTCCCGGAGAATCAGCTGCTACGAGAGCTGCTTCGCGATATTTCCCATCCCCAAACAGCTCGAAAAAGTGCTCATTAAACAAATTTTCAGCACCGGGGAATCCGTTTCGGGATGCAGTCTGGTCGCCAGCTCGACATTGTTTAGCTTCCCATGACATATGGAACGACAGCCTCGGGAACCACACTGACTGCAAGCACTTTGCCGCGATTGATACCAATAAGCCACCTGTAGACGTGAGTTGAGCCGTGGCAAACATAGTGGTTTCTGATACACGGTTCATGTACAATGCACTCCCACTTTCTAAATCATAAAGATGAACGTAGCCCATCTTCGTGATCAAGTAGACTATGGAATACTTACTTGATGCCTGCAGAGCGATTGGAAAGTCATTTGACATCTCTGGCGGATAGTAGATGTCCTCCATCTTTTTCCCAAATCTTGGGCACCTGCGGGCTTTTTCTCAGCATTCACTTCAATAATGTGAATACGAGACGTGCCCGCAGCTGTCTTGGATGCAAACACGAAAGAGTGGTCGGATGACCTTCCATATTCAGGCTTGCAAAACAGGCGGCGTGGCCCTCGATAGCCTGCGAAATCTTCTTCTCGTCGAATACAATTGCATGTTCCCTGCCACTCGACCATCTCCCGCCGACGATATGCCCACCAACACAAGCCACTCCTGCAGGATCCGATCGGTAGTTGATGATTTGAGAAGAGGCTAAACTGCATGGCGATCAAACATCTTGACAGGTTCCGAAGTTGTGTCATCGGATCTCCAATGAAAGACAGCCGTCGCAGTAATGATACCCAAGGTACGTTCCGAGACCCATTTCCAAAACACGACGGCCTCCGACATTACCACGGACTTGACCTTTGTCTTCGCCTCGAAGTCAAAAATTTGCAACTGATTACCAGCCTTGAGTGCGATAAGTTTGGAAACTGGGTTCATGAGTGCGGAATCGGCAGTAATTGGTCGACGATTGGGTTGAGTGGGATTGGAAAGATCTATGACGACGAGACTGCCACCGGCACCGCCGGCGGGTGCTTCCCGAACACAAACGTGTTTGTCCGACTCCAATGTGCAAGTGGAGAAGGAAAGCGAAGTAGGGGCGATCCCCAAGGATTGAAAGGACAGAATTCATCTAGACGGATCGGTCCTGGCACCATGATGGTGGCGACGAGATATGCAGACGCTTTAACGGAGGTGTTGGGATGTACAGGAGTGAAAGGTAAGCAATTGGGTCAACTCAAGGGGTGGAAATAGGGACGACAAGTACGGGAGTGAATGTGGGTTTGCCGTGACGGTTCTGCGAAGCGTTGCACTGGGAGAGGAGAGAGGAAAATGACGGACTGAGACGCTAACACACTCCGTCGAGCAAGGCGCTTGACAAGTTGAATGCAGGCTAGTACTGTTAAGTTGAAATAACCATAGGCTATGGCGGTGTGGAACCTACCGCACTCGAAAGGCCAGTGCAGAAGAAATTTGGCAAGTCGCGAAGAGCAACGAAATCATTGGATCGTCCACTCAGCAAACAACACTGTCAGCCTGCACAATCCAATTCTAGCTCGACAATAACCATTGTTCATTCAAACCCGTTCGATCACTGTTACACGACTGAGCCATATCAAAAGTTTTCTGTAAGAACTGTAATTTATTTGAAACTCTTGATCCCTCACGACGGCAGTCTCTGTATTTCGCAAGTAAGATTAGAGGTCTACGATACCGTACGCTTGCCAAACCGATAACCTTTGCACGGTCGTCATCGCGCGTCCGGGCCCATATCGCAAGACTTCTCAAGCGCCGTTACCAGTCTTGCGCGGCAAGCTTCAGTATCCTTTCCGAGGCAAGTCCATATCTCCCCCAAAGGCCGCACGGTTTCCACCAAGGGGGTACTCGATTGCCCTAGCGCTCAGTCGTTTCCTCGCCAAAAGGAAAGGTCCTGTATCGATTTTCCGCACCGAATATTGTCTCCTGTTACTACCGCGCAGCATCACGGCGCATCGCGCTCACTGAGTTTCGGCTTTTCTGTTATCCAGGTCGAGGGCGTCTTCATTGTTGCTTGCCTTACCACCAGTAAAAGGATGGGTTCGGACAAGAAGCGTAAGCGACGAGAGTCGGAGGTGGGACTGGAATCCGCAGAGCGCCCTGATAAGGCAGAGCGTAAGCGACTGAAGCGAATGAGAAGAAAGGAGCGTGCTGAAAGAAGCGGTGCTGAGAAAGAAGCGGCTTCCCAGCTTACTGAGAAGGACAAGGTGAAGGAGAAAAACCAGGAAAAATGGAGGGGAAAGTCAAGGGCCAGGAAAGCGCAGTCAAAGATGGGCTTGAGGGGAACGGTTCCTCGGTGAAGAAGAAGAAGACGAAGAGGAAGGACAGGGAGGACGGTGATGTGACGACGGCGGAGAATGGGTCGTCGTCGTTGAAGAAGAAGAAGAAGAAGAAGAAGGAGAAGGAAGCGAGTAAAGAGAAAGCGCACGGTGATGAGCAGTCGCCTGGTGAGATTATCGGTGAGGACTTGGAAAAGAGCGCGGAAGCAAGTACTTTTGTTTCACCCTTGGCGACGCGTAAGTTATCAGCAAGTATCTACAACGAATGGGGACAGTGCACGGGCTGCCATGATATTTCTTGTTACTGACGGGATGATGTGTTTGTCTTGCATTGCACGCGTTTTGCGATAAAAAACTTGTGACCTGGTCAGCTTTTGCTGAGGACAAGTTGAAGAAAAAGATATTCAAGCTTCTGGGTGAGGCGTCAAAGACGAAGGCACTACGACGGGGTATCAGGGAGGTTGCTTGGTCAATTCGGAAGGAAGACACCGGGTTTTGTGTGCTTGCTGCGGATGTTTATCCGATTGATGTAATTTCGCATTTTCCGATACTATGCGAGGATGCCAACATTCCGTATTGCTATGTTTCGGGGAGATCGGCGCTGGGAATAGCTTCTTTGACTAGGCGACCAACGAGTATCGTGATGGTGTCTATGAAGAACGCCAAAGGTACGGTCAAGGATGAATTAGTATCCATTGCGAAGCAAGTGAAGGAGCTTCATGGGGTGATATGATGATGACAATGAGCGAATAAGGGTGCAGCACCAGCAACAGGGAGGATGCATGCATTGCTGGTCATAGTGACTTTATGTCACTTCGTAAATTTCTGCGCAGTTCCGAGTTTTTTTTTTTTGGTACGAGGAAAATGGTTGGACTGCGACCTGCTTTTTGGCTATTTTCGCGGTATAAATTGCAAGGATGAAACTGTCATAGACATTTAAGCAGAGCGTCCTGCAAATTGGCGACTCGGCGTCTGTGTTGCCAAATCTCATACGATATTATCCACGACTAAACAAAGCACCATTTCTACGTGTTGCAGCCGCTAAAGTCCATCCTGAAAGTGTCGCCTGCAATTCTATCTCCCACAACCCCGTGCGGCACTCTCACATCCTCGGCATCGCCCCGGTCTACCGCTGTCGTCGCGTTGTCAACCATGGACCAAACCCCATCCCGTCAACCCTCAGTCGCCTTCTCCCTACATCACACTCTATCCACCAACGCCCGAAATCAGACATCCCTCGCTGTCTCACTGGATGAAGCCCGCAAACCACGTGAAGCCTTGGTCGTGTATGACCGAGCTGTAGAGCTTCTGAGAACTTATTTAATTCCTTTGCCGACTCTTCTCCTGGTTTCCGAAAGCTCACCGAAGGAGAACGCGTAATCGTCAGACAAACACGTGCGAACTTGTCCAGTCATTTACAAAGTGTTGAGTCACGTCGCACAGTACTACGAAGTACAAGTGCGAGTGCGGAGAGGTTGAGGGCAGTGGCACTCGGTACCCGAGTTGGTGCCTCTGCTGGGAAGGTGGTTCCCGGTCACTGGGAGTGCAGATAACGTTCGTCAGGTCAGAAAGGATGATCCTTTAGTACAGGCCATTGAGGCCGAGATATTGGATCAAACGGGTGGTGTGGATTGGGATGATATATACGGCCTGGATCAAGTAAGGATGCCCTGAATGAGATGGTGGTGTTGCCAGCGTTGAGACCCGATTTGTATACGGGGTTGCGGGCGCCGGGGAGAGGTATTCTGTTGTTTGGCCCTCCGGGAACAGGGAAGACGTTGGTGGCAAAGGCGGTAGCCACAAATGTCAAGGCTACTTTCTTTTCGATTAGTGCGTCGAGCTTGAATAGTAAGTTTCATGGGGAATCGGAGCGCCTGGTCAGAACGTTGTTTCAGGTGGCGAGGGAAAGACAACCAGTTTTGTGTTCATAGATGAGGTGGATTCCATTTTGGGTGCGCGATCCGAAAGTGAACATGAGGCTTCGAGGAGTTGAAGACGGAATTCATGGCGCAATTCGATGGTGCAGGCGGGAAGAGCGATGATAAGGTGTATGTGATGGCGGCTTCAAATCGACCACAGGATTTGGATGATGCTGTCAGGCGGCGATTAGATCGGAGGATTTACGTTCCGTTGCCGGACGTGGAGGGACGGAGGAGTTTTTCCGCAAGTTGACGTCGAAGAATGACAATGTCAAATGGTCTCTACGAAAGGCTGATTTTGATACGTTGGCGGCGAGGACAGAGGATTTTTCAGGCTCCGATATTAAGGCGTTGTGTCGGGAAGCTCCTCGTTGATGCCGCTTAGAGAATTAGGACTACGGTATCGCGGGTCAAGGTGTCAGATGTAAGGGCGTGTACGATGAAGGATTTCTTTGAGGCACTGCGGATAGTACGCCCATCAAGCAACAAGAAACAGATTGCGGAATTAGAATCTTGGAACCAGGAATTCGGATCGCGAGCTTCGACTCAGAGGGCTGGCGGGGCAAAAAAGAAACCTCCGGTATCTATCGTCTACTTCCTGTCAGCATCGGCTCCGTCAGACGCGACCAGGAGTTTAGTGCCGGCTCAGTCGACAAGGTCAATGACCCAAGGGAATAGGGGGGCTATTCAGCGTGCATCAACGTCCAAAGGGGATATATGGAGTAGATTAATGTCTAATGGACGACGAAAATGAGGTGGGAGATGAAAGAGAGAGTAGTGACATGTCGGATGTGTATACTGAACCACAAGCCATGGTCGCTCAAGTCATTTGGCAGATGCAAGGTTGACTTGAGGAGGCTTTGCCAACCCTGGCAACATCCGCTGATAGACCACGCCGTCTTCAGGTCTGGCGTAGACAGTACGTGTCGACGCCATGATTCGATGTTCGCACTGGTTTTGGAAATGAAGCAAGGAGGAAGAGGAGATAGTGTTAGTTCAGCAAAGGTGTTAACAAGCGTGGGTTTCTGGAGTTCAGGAATTCTGCCAATGCAACCATGAGGGGAAATGGTTTCCGGTTGCTATGAACAGGAACTGTGCGACGCAAAGTCATTTCGCCAAGTCTTAGGATGAAGGACCCGGTTGCTCAGGGAAACGATTTTGAATAATTCAAACTGTACTTGGAAAGTTGGATAATGCTATTCAAGCGACAAACTTCAGTCAAGAATTTTTACTAAGAAATATAATTCAACACAATTACATACAGTACTGTACACGATTACAAATTGTACTTTACCGCCAGTACAGCACAGTGTCAGGTGGTCAAAAAAGGAGTTAGCGGAAAACAAGATAAAACTGCACCTAAAAATCGTGCTATTTCAATGTGCTGTTGTGTTATACGTAGAAGGTATGAACCACTGCTCGCGCGGGCTGCTACTAGAGGAAGGCTTGTGCCTATCCTGATATGTATCCATTTGATGTAAACTTTTCAGTCCACCCCTGAAGGCTGGCACCCAGACGCGTACGCGGTGCTAACGATGTCGCGCGGAACGTGGCCGTTTCAGCGATAGAGACTTCTGGGATGATTAAAGCGGTGCTTACCCAAAGGCATGCTGCCGCGGCCGTCATGTCTAACGCGGCATGCCTGCTCGCTAGAGTCTATTGGACAATTGTCCTCATATGAGGACAATTTTTACCATCTATTTTTTAAATACAATACTTTTTTTAGCCGCCTTTTTAGTTCCCATGTATTCTATTAAACATGTACATACTCGATCGAAAACAAAATTTTCGAGAATTCCCACTCTCCTCAACGCAGAAACAACTTTCCCTGAAGCGATACTCATCGATTTCCCCTCAATCTTCACAAAAACGGATCCATGAACAGTTCTAGGAAATCCCATTCACTGCCGTGCTTCCCTTGCTACGTCAGCTGCGGAATGTAAGCGCTTTTATGGGCCAGCTTGGAAGACGAAATTGCTCGCTAGAACCGTTATTTGCCGTCCACATCGATATTGTAAGCGGTCGAAGGAGGTAGTGAGGGGAGGCAAGCTGAAAGATACGTGACCGTCTCAAAACTGTCACGTTGAATGTTGTCAACATCAAAGCGGGATTATCTCCGACAGACGTCGCGGTGGTGGAAGGAACCGCTCAATTGTCAAACGAAGCGGAAAATGAAGGTTTGGGCGCTTCCCAACCGTCTTCGTCGGCATAAGATGGGAATTGCGATTATTCCACGGCGCATCAATCAGATGCACCCGTTTTTTCTCATAGACAATCATGTATCAATCAGGAAGGTTTCACACCTATTAATGAAAATGTACCCGAGAAAAGCTCAAAATAATTGGATACTCTGGTAATAATCTCGCGTATGCTTGTGCTCCTCGAGATCTATCGCCATTTGAATGGTTTATGAGCATGTTTCCGCATCGTCACCTAAACATCATGCGTGATCTTACAAATGATCAATTGAATGCAATTGGACATCATTCCGTCTCGTCAGGAGAGATGTTGAAGTTTTTTGGGATTTTTCATACCTATGACAAGGTTTTCATTTTCAAACCGCCGCGAGCTCTGGAGTGAATCTGGATCGAAGTACATTCGAGCACCAAGCTTTGGAAAGATCATGTCACGTAGAAGTTTTGAGCTGCTTCTGGCAAACATTTACTTCAGTAACACTTCTGAATGGGAGGAAAGGCCCTTGGATGACTCGAGATGGTCTCTAGTAAGTGGATTTTTGAAGGCCATTAATGACCACCGCAGACAATAAGTCACTCAATCTTCTCATATCTGCGTCGATGAAAGTATCAGCAGATGGTACGGTCTCGGGGGGATTAGATCAGGAAAGAACTCCACATTACTTTTCCTATGACAGAAATCACGAGAATGGCTTCTGCATGTGGTCAGTCTGGAAAAATGTTGAGATTGGAGCTGGTGATGGGGAAACGGGTGGCCTTCGGCGTGACTTCATAGAGCAATTCTGTCACACCACCGCTCTTACACTTCGTCTTGTTCAACTTTGGCTGAAGGCAGGTCGCGTCGTATGTGGGGACTCATTTTTTGCATCGGTGTCAACTGCGGAAGCCTTGATGAGATATGGAACGAGATTTATTGTTGCCAAGAATGCAGTTAAGGAATTTCCGATGCAGCACTTGAAGTCACAGGAGCTCAAGGAGCGAGGAGATCATATCTCGATGGTTCGAAGAATCCTGACACCAACAAATCTTTCTTTAATTGCTGTGTTGTGGATGGATAGGAACGAAGATATTCGTCAGCAGTTGCCATACTACCAATCACGGAACCCCAATTTGTAGGGAAAGATGGGAACTGTAGATGGTGAGACAAGGAAAGTAGAATTCGAGATTGCAGTTCCAGATGTTGTGGAGAGGTTCTACGACACGTGTTGTCAATCGATTATCAAACAGATGTAGATAAGATACCCTTGGAATTGAGAAAATTGGAAGTCAAAGATTGGTCGCTCAGGGTCAATTCCTCTCTCCTGTAGATCATAATTGTTGATTAATTTTTACTATAGAAGCATTCTTTCAGTGCAAGACTCTGCTTATCACAATCCAAGTTTTATGAGATGCTTGCCGAAGAATTCATTGAGAACAAGTTTGATTCGATATCTCTTAGGGAATCTAACTGCTTTGAAAATGAGGTTGACACGGAGATATTGGACCCTGTTTCAGGTATTAGAACTCATCTTGCTGTAACTAACAAGAGGAAAGTTGAGTAACGGTGAGTATACTAACGCATCTTACCAAGGTCGCTGTCGAGTTTGTAAGATCAGTAAGTCAAAAATTCTCTTCTTTACTTGCTGTCAAGGCTGTAGGGCTCTCGCTGTAACGATCTTGTCGATGTTTACATCGAGTGGATTGACTTTTCGTGCCCCCAGCGCACGTGGGACGAACTTGGAAAGGTTTATTAGGATGGCTCTACTACTCCAACAAGGTTTGCCAAGTCCGCCGTACCCTGCCGCGCTTAAAAACACTGTTTTTTTTGACGGACTGCGAGGTTTTGTGGGCTTAAAAGCCTTGCGGTATGGTCGTCAAGCTCGCTAGTCCGGATTTGTCGCAGTTGTCGTCGCCGTCTCTACTTTTAAGCCTGTGTGCTTGCAGCGGGAGTTTTTTAAGCCTCCTGAATCCTCGGCTCTGGTGGTGTAGTTTTCTTCCGGCCCTTTTCTCGCTTGAATGGGCAATTTTTTCAGCCATTGCCGGCAGTCGTCCGTCTAGCAGAATCCGAGGTCATGTGTAGTGCAGACATGTATACAAACAATAAAGCGATATTCTTCTTTTTAAATATCTATGTAAAATAGATGCCCCCCCACTTCCTTACTGTTGTAGGAGGGCACATTGAACCCATTTTCAAGATTTTATTAGAGCTAATGACTGTAAAACGTATGGCGGAGGACAACTAATAGTCTACATCTCCATAAAAATATTTAAGTACATACAGGAAACCAACATCTTATGACTAGTTTTAAGACCAAGTTTCAGTAGGTCAGAACTCAATCTTTTTGCTGACAGCTTAAATAATGTCCTCAAACTGTTTTTGCAGAGAAATATACAACTTTTCCACCGTTCCATAACTTATATTCTCCCACCAGTCCAAGATGCATCTTTTCAGCAATTATAAAGTTTCTACCTACCTGTTACGGCATTTATATTTGAAGAAGGTCTATTATTGAATTTATATACGAGCATGGGTTTGGCAGATGCATCCGGTAGATTGATTCATTGAAGGCTGCGCTAATCCGAATTGCGAATTTGCCAATGTGTATAAGCCAGGAAGAGTGCACCAAGTTCTTGATGCTCTATATCTGCTGACGCACCCTAAAGAGGAGAGTTATGGTAAAACAAGTGATGATTATATTCAATTTTTATTATTATAGCAGACGTTACCGACGACCCGGTAACGGGGTCGAAGAAAACTGGCCAGGGAAGTGACTGGCGAGGATCATTTGTTGGATCCAGAAGATATAGGTCCACTTATAAAATTAGACCCTTATCACGCCGATAGTATCCTTATAGTGGCCTATGAACAAGAGAAGTCAGCAGATCGGGTGTCAGAAGAACTGCCGAGTCCCATCAAATACGATGATGTAATAGGAGAAAATTGAATGATGACCCTTTTTTCAGACAGTTCTGGCCAAGCAACCACGCTGCACATGGCAGCCGTTGAATTTTGCAATCACCGAATGTTTAAGCATGGAACATCGGAGACTATCTTAACTGAAAATTTAGAAGCATTTCTGCCAATTATTTCTGGCTGCGTGTAGACACCTGAAAGTACCCAGTAAGTTCAAATCAACTTGGCATCTACATACCAATGGTCAACTGGAAAGGTACAATAGAAAGTTTAGTGTTACGAGGATATGTGAGCGAACAAAAATCGGGCCGGGATCACTATGCAGCGGCCTTGTAGTGTGCCTACAATTACCATTTCATCGTTCTACTGGTACAACTGCTTTTGACCTTATAGTCAGTCGACCACCACCTGAAATTTCCTCGCATCACATTGTTACAAATCTGTCACGCCCAAGTTCGAGATCTAAGGGAGACCTCATCTCGCGACTCGATAAAGTCATTCAGTCTGCAAAGAATCGCCTGAGAAAACCGAAAAGCGGTACTGACGTGACTTCGATAGAGGAGTTCGCTTCGCCAACACAAAACTTCGCACAGGGGATTTGTTATACTTGGATAAACCTGAACATCATCCTGGAAGATCGGATTGAGTTAAGCTGATCAAGCTATGATAATTAGATGCCGTGTAGAGACGATAAAAGACTTACCGAAAATATTTTGCTGTATTCTGTTCAGAATCAGTCTCTCGAACATTTTCCTTGCTGCAAAGGGATGATTGTTATATGATGGAATCAATATGTCCACATAATCTACTTGTATGGACCAAGACACCGTTGTCTCCCCGTGCTGATATGTACACTTTTTAGAATGGGTATTCTGTACCAAGCTTAAGTTGCGCGCCAAGAAACAGCCGGGAAGACAACTTTGCGTAGTCCTCCTGAATTGTGATCTTTTCGCGATCGGAATTATGACTCCCGCTTCGATGGGGGCGCCGGGACAGAGGATTCAATCGAGGGAGACTACTATCCAATATCTATGGGAGATTTTTCCAAAAATTGTGCCTACTAAGTACTCTGCCGGCTAGGAAAAGGTCATTTGCCGTACAGGTTTCTTCGAAACGATGGCCGAAACTTCGTACTTGAACGCGATGTAGTCGAAGAAAGAGTCAGTTCACCCCAACCCCACGGCCGGATCATGTCCTTCTCTCAAGATTCCGTTCAGCCTCTTCACAGGCCTCAAGGGAAATGTCTAGCGTTGATAATTAAATAGAAGGGAACCATGTGGGTTCGAATTTGGGCTATAAGTATGTAGTAGACCGCATCCTTGACCATTGTTACGATGAAAATGGCCAAATACACCTTCACATCAAACTGTGTGGATACGACTATACTACTTAGGAAAAGAGGATAACAATGTCGGATAAGCTGGTTTTCTCTTAACTTGCTCGCAGACGTCTCCTTAACACACAAAAGAAGTTCGAGGGTTACGAACAAAGGAAAAGTTGAGGGTTCTTGGTAGGCATGAGAGAGGACTCGACCACAGTAGTATGGTTTGAGTTGTAAGAACTAAAATAATTTTAATAAAACAAAAGAAAAAAATGAACTTTGCGGACGTTATAGTATTGTTGTGTGTGATGACCGAATTAGTTTGAGTCAAATTATTCCACCTAAGGATGTTACTACCTTTTGTATTTCGACTTTTTAGACCTATTTTAACATGATGCATCGTTTTTTATCTTCAAATCTTGCAAGATTTACTATTCAACTTCGATCATGCTCCCAAAATTAGGATAATTGAGTAAAAACAGCACGGATGATTTAAAAAGTGCATCAGCCTCCGTTAGCTCACATAAAATGTGACGTGGACCATCGTATAATACCCAAAGCGTGTAAATATTGGATAAGACATGTTCAGCAAATGACAATGGGAAAAATTGATTCATAAAGTCAAACACCAATGGAAAGTAATGGATAATATCCAGCAACAGGGCTTCTAAAGCTACTAGTTGACCCATTGACGGATGATTTTCGAGTTATATTATCAAAAACAATCACTTTTCTTTCTTCATTAACGAAATAAATCCTGGTAAAGAAATACAACAGCAAACACTCGACTCAATTAATCAGAACCATTGGGGTTCTCATCGGCCAATGGAGTTGAAGAATTCTGGAAAGATAGCCTATGCGTTGTTCTGTTCCCATGAACTTGTCCACTAGCGGCGGAAACTCGCAGTAACAGATGAAAAATCTAGTAAGTGAGCATCGGGCTGAGGACTCAAAGAGACTACTGACGCATAACAACTGTGCCAAAGGCTTCGCCGAGCCCTTAAAGAGAAAGTTTTGTCGTCTCCGAATTTCAGACGCCCTCAACCTCAGCATTTTATCTTTGGTCCCCGACGGATATCGTAGCCTGGCGTGAAACCTTTAAGACCCGAAGCAGCCGCAAGTTATCTCCTTTTTTCAAACAAGGCGATCATTTGACTCCCCGAGGCCATTCAAAACGTTGGTTAATTGAGTAATTACTATATATAGCTCCCTTGTAAATGGCAAAACCTCCCGTTCTGCGGACTTTTGGAGTTCAGAAGCTTGATCAAAGGATAACGACAAGCGTTTTGCATCCCTAACGGCAACTTCATTGTGATTGCGCAAGTATTTGGCCTGCAGCGATAAGTCGTCAACAATCGCATGCTGTGAAGAACTGTCAATGCTTCTATTATTACATTCCGATTCAAGTTGGGCCAACTCTTTATCAACAATGGATATAAATTCGCCGACAGGTCAATTCTCAATTCTGGTGTGACGCAATACCACACGACGCAAATCCTCCAATAAATGTATCATATTTTCTGGGAATACTGTTTTTGATGCGCAACTTAGCCACCGAAAAATTCATATATCGAGAGATGGTGCCATCATGGACCTAGACGATGCAACAGCGAGAAGCCCACGTCACCTTTTCAAAAATTTACTTGCGGAAGTAATGCCCTGGACTTGCATTCGCAGTTCTCACTGCTTGAATAATTGGTTGACAAGAGTGTAGTCCTGCTTCCATTCATTGGCCGAAAAATTGGCCGTGACAGTCCTGAGCTCCCCGTGCGCTGTGCTCTTTGGAACTTATTAAATGGGATGGGTAGAAGCACCCCCCAGTGATGCCATACTCTTTTGAAATTGATATGGCCAAAGGAGTAAAACTAGTTTGTCAAATACCCTTCGCCAACGAAAAGATACTTTGATCCACCTTCTCAACAAGAGAATGCTGGCCACTACATCCGGCATAGGTTGCTACGGCAGCCTAGTCATATGCATCCGTCATGATGCGCATGGCATGGTTCACCGCACGGTCAGCCATCCAAACCCGATTCAACTGGGTCTTATTGTCCATAGATGGCAACAATGGGCTGCATAATTCACCTGGTATCAAGGAAGGTCCTGTTCCGCTACTCAATCAAGATATACAAGCCTCTACAGAAGCTCCAGGGTCATTTTTTGCCATAAACATGCGATCGAACATGAAGTTCGGCGGTATCATGTACAGAGAACCAATGCATTCTATATACCTTCCGAGGCGCTTTTCCCCATTGCCAATCCCCAGGATTGTCAGCAGCTGAATATAAGAATCTTACGAACGAAATGATCGAGTCTGGTTTTACGTAATTCTCGTACACATGGCATGCCAATCCCAGAAAAAATTGGTCGTGACTAGCTTTGGAAAGTTACAGTCTACTATACTTACCTAGTGGCTGAACAGGTACCTCCCCGTACATTGCTTCAAATTTTTGAAGACCTCTCAAATAATCAGTGAGATGAACTCGGGATATAGTATGAAATTTGGAGGATAATTCTGTATTACAGTGAACGAGGTCTTGAAACCCCCTTCCACAGTGGGAATATCCGAAATGACAGTTATGAAAGGAGGCTAGCGATCCTCAAGTAGCTCCATACCTACTTCTTCACCTATAAATGGAAATTTTCT
Source organism: Kappaphycus alvarezii (assembly GCA_002205965.3). Lineage (NCBI taxonomy): Eukaryota > Rhodophyta > Florideophyceae > Gigartinales > Solieriaceae > Kappaphycus > Kappaphycus alvarezii. The sequence continues at coordinate 732,731 of NADL03000015.1, forward strand.
TTGGAGCGCCAAATCATAGGGTGCACCTAGAGCGGAGTTCATAGTTTAGATGCTCACTCCAATTTGACTTGGTTGAAGGAAGCGTACCTAGGATTGAAAAGCTCCCGGGGGAGAAATCGGAAAAGCCCTTGTTGGAGCTGGCCGAGTCGATATATGAGATCCAGGCGCAACTCTAGCTAAAAATTGAGTCGAAGGTTCCTGAATGAGAACAGGTTCTTCCATCAGATTAATAATCTGTACTGGTCCAGTGGAGGTTTAAGGTGACCAAAGGGCCGATACTTGGCACCTTTGGTTTTTCTGGGAGGCCTTCTTTACATCTGCACGGCTTCACAGCAGTACCGGAACCCCTCAAAACAGTCTCATCCGCAAATATGCGCCATGTTCTAGATTTTCTTGTGCTCTCTGTGAGATTCGAGCATTTCCTTGAAATGCTCATCCTCTCCGGTGCACGTCGTGAAGGTTGTTCTGACATCCTTGAGACACCTGGGGATTTCTTTCTTTTCAAATCCTCTAAATATATCTCGAATTCATCCAAGATGGAAGAATATGCACTACCATCCGAATTAATGCCAATCTAGACTTGAGATGTTCTGAACGGAAATTCAGGGACGTCCAGCAGATTGCATCCTATTCCAGCCTTCAGTTCATCAATTCTCTTGCCCGAAATTGCCAAGTCTGTATAACCGAGACGATAAGTACAAGATAATTTTCAAACAAGGCCGTTCAAAACGATGGCATAGTGTTCGATCGGGGTCTTGTAGTGAAGCATTGGTATCTCGGAACTAGCTTCCATAGGAAACCCCATCCAACGCGTGGTCCCGTTGCGGTAAAACCCAGAGTTACCCAGATTAAGACAGACTGACAGTCCAAGAAAGAGGGCCCAGTTTAATGAAACATCGCACTCCCAAAAGCCAATCGGCCTCATCTTTCGCACGTATATTCCGCACCTTCGGTTCAAGTACCCAGTGATCTCCCTTCACGGTACTGACAGCCCCATGGGATAGCTGAGGCCCGACCCTGAGCCTTTTCAGTCGTTTTGCGTGGTATTGCTAGTAGAGGTTTCTCCGCCGTCTGAGTTCTGACCCGAATCTACTTTGACCTCTTTTTTGTAAAAAAACGAAAATATATCAGAACACTCTATATAGTACCGAAAACAGGAAAAAGATTTAGAGAAGCATATATAGCGTTTCTGTCTGGGTTTTGTGCTTATTTCACTGTGTGACAGTGTGGGGTACAAAAAGTAAGGCCCAGAGCCATTCACAGTACTGAAAATAGCTATAGAGATCCAAATTTTAGCCCGCGTAAGTACTTTTAAGGGTCTCGGGAGTAGAATTTGCGGCCAAGTATTGTACGCATTCGTGGCGCCATAGCATGGCCCATATATCTACGCCTCTAAAAATGGTATCCTTTATCCTTCAATTGTCTACCTACATTAATTTGTCAAAAGGGGTTACTATGGTGTCAGATCAAACATAATTCTCTCTTTAAATTCATGAAAACCTATCTGGACTACTTTAGTACACTCAGAGAATTCAATAAATCAGAGATTAACTCCCTTCCTTGGATGGTAAATTGTCTTCAGTATTGGTCTTTCGCAAGATTTTCTGCTTCGGAATCTTCAAACTTCATATGCATGTCCTGAGAGCGTCTTTAGCTCCGCCTTCACAAATCAGAATCATTGTAGACCTGCTTATACAATCTGAAGGGCTTTGAGTTCTTCAATTTGTATATTACTCCAACTCATAATGTTCTTCCACGTCTCGTTTGCTGCGGCTTTCCATTGCAGAAATGTATGCTTCTTATTGTCAGAGAGTCAGTGACCTTACCATCACATTGTGGATTCAAGAAAGATTGTTTTCCAATCTTTGTGTAGCTTACAGCATGTTCACTTGTATCGACTCCTGGCGAAGCTCCGGCTCTCTGTATGCAACAACATATCTGTCGGCGGAATTCTCAATGGAACAGTACTTGAAATAGTTTTGCATACAGAGTGAAGGTAGCGCATTGCACTCCTCTTGGATCCACCTAATATCGATCAGAATGTAAATACTGCTAAATGAATTCCAACAAACATGAAACGCCATGCAAATTTACCCTTAATAACAGTGCGTATCCAATCGTATTGATTTTTAGTTAAAGTAGTCGTCATCGGTGGCAAGGAATATGGTTCAAATTTTCTAGATGAGGAAGGAATTGATTTAACCCATGAGAGGAGTTCAATTATCAATTAAAGAGTATCTATATATGTATATTAACATATTTCTTTTGTATACCAACAATAATATAAATATAAATCGATATTATCAATATTCTGTCATTTGTCAACAACTAATCCGCTCATGTGCCGAATTAAATTCGTAATATAAATAAATGAAAGTAAAAGATTTTTTATTTATCGAACTATGCGCATAGCAGTTGTAGACAAATGAAATAATCTTCCTGTTTTCAGCAGGAGCTGAATATTATTTAAGATGTCCAAGCTCTATTGCAAGAAAAAAATTGGTTTCATCCAGGGCCTTCTTTTATTGTATGCTGATGCCCATATTTATCTTGAAACATTTTGGGTGTGCCTTGTGGTATAATGCCTGTGACAGACTTTTTTTCGGAAACTTTTTCGAGCGTTGACCGTTGGGCTTATTGTTGACACCTTTTTCGCCGCTCAACGAGGACCAAACATACTGAGATGACTTTGACACGGCCAGGAAGTACCACTAGGAACCGTTGGCCCAGAGAAGTCCCCACTACAACAAGTCACACACGTATTAGGGTAAAGACTATGAAAAGTGTACGTGATCAAAAGAATTTGCCAACTATGTGGACATTTTGGGCAAATGAGCGCCTTTACAATACACTCTTACTATAAAATATCTGATATCCACCGGGTGCTACTGTCAAAAACTACCGAGATTGTTTCCATCTCCCCCGCTCGGCCAATAGCCATCCAACTAGCAAAACATCCACCTAATCTTACTAACTCTGTGGCCAGAACCTAACTATCATGACTGAGGTGCTTTACGAGGGTAGAGTATGACTGTTAACTCTCCTAAGTGGCCATTTCTTTGGACCTTTTTCGTTACTGGACACGTTTTGATATGGTTTAGTGCAGTTTAGGAGTAGTACTATTACCTTTCGGCTTCGACAGCAGTAAAAGCCTCGGCGGTGGGCGAGTTTTACCCCCAGACCAAGGCCTTTTTGGGAGGCGCAATCTGTCTTCGTTTAGCACCTTTGATACACTCGTCGCGCCCACCACTTATCTTTGGTTCCCCAGCGCTTACTTTCCTAACCCCATTCTGTCAGCCTCGTTGGTTGTGCATATAGATTTCTAAGTCAACGAATACGTTTCATACCTCTTCCTTGGTTTTCACTGCCAGATACGTACTTCTCACATCTATATAGAAGTGGCCACGCCCACAGTTCTACATGTCCGATTTACAACTGTCCATCAAAAATGTTCCCAGAGCCTTCATAATTGTAATATGCTGAAAATAAGGAGAAGGTTTGTCTGTTTTGAACCTAACAGTCGTTTTGACAGAGAAAAACACTTTTTCCCAATCAGTAGAATTTAAATGTCTTTCGGTTCGAAATTGGCTTGTTTTTCGCAAAATTGTGGGAAAGCTGAATCAAATCAATCATTTGTGCAATTGAATCATCCCCTTTTGCACGTCTAAACCTTTTCTCTACTTCTTTTGAAAATTAGCGACCCTGCAGTTCGAAAACTTTATCTTATATCTCCATTTTCTGGAAATTTTTGTCCTTTAACTTGCAATCATCCAGCTTGTGACGTAGACATACTTTATTTATTTGAACTATGATTCTGAGAAATGAGAAACTTTATGGGAAAGTATCGAAATTTACGTCTGGAGTGACCCCCAAGAAGAGTACCTAGGTCATTTAGTTACAGATAAAGTAGTTAAGGGTGACAAAACAAGTTCGACGTGATAAAAAATTGGACGAAGCCGAGAAACAAGACAGAAGTTCAATATTTTCCTGACTTAATTAATTTATTCGGAATTGTTCGGAAATATCGAAACTAATTACCGAGCTTACAAGAAATGTCCCATTTACATTCCTAAATTACCAATAGGAATATTTCAAAAGAAGCTTTCAATCTGCACGGTATCAGTTCTTTGTGCGTACAATCCGTCCCTTCCGATACAAGTCATAATCGATGCTTCGAAGTATGCAACTGCAGCGTTTCTTGAACAAAATTCCTATTCCTTTTGTTTCTTGCATTCCAGCAGCTCCGAACAAAATAATCCAGCACACGAGAGGGAGCTTCTTTTATGGTGATTCCTTTCGAATATGGAGATCATAATATCATGGGAGTCCTTTCATTGTCTACAAAAACAATTATCCGTTGAGATATCTGCAGAAACAACCTTCGCTTACGTTTGAAAATGCTCCACGCTTATCTTTGTACTGCGGCAGTCGGAAAATCACTGGTTAGCGCCGAAATACTAGTATAAGGACCTTCGGTCCGGTATAGTTCGTTGTATAAGATCCTCTCAGTGCCACCGAACTAAATAATCAAATCGAAAGACTCCAGGGTTGTTTTAGCCCCTAGAACCTCCGAAATCCAAATGGACTCACATAAATATAGACCGCATCAAACCCCTATCAAGATCCTCCACAGGAAATGTTGGTATTTTCAGAGTTGTTGATCGCCTCTGAAAAATGATAATAGTAATTCCGTTCGGACTAGAACTAAATGCACTCAAAGAAGCGAATATATTCAAAAAATGTCTGTCGACAAAAATAGCTTACCTGAGAATATTGTATTAGATGGAGACTCATATTCATGAGCAAATTCGGGAAGAGTATTTTAAGAATTGTAGAGACTAAAAATTCTCAATCCTCAGCCCAGCAGCCTCATACTTTTGTGTAGTGTGAGATAGCTAATCGGAAATTAGAATAAAGCCCTCGCTTTTCGTGAATTTCGACAATTCAAACTAAGACGAGTTCCTGATCGACTTTAAGGGTTGCCTGTAACTCATCAGTTCATGCAGCTACGACTTTCTCACCCTAATTTCTCAACTACATAATCCATCCGAAGTGAATAAAAATGGATATCATATTCGGTTATAATCTCGCAGCCAATGATTTTCTCAGTGAAATACAGAGACTAATGAGATAATTCCATGCTAAAATTCAAAATTCGCACGAAAAAGCAGCTACTTGTGTAAACAAAAAGAGATTCCGGAAAAAATTACGAAGGAAGAGAAAACATTTGGCGTTCAACAGAAATCTATCTCTCAATTCTGAATGCGGTTCAAAAAAAGTTGAATACCAAGTAATGTGCACATTTCAAATTCTCAAAAAATGAACAACTTCATATATCGCCCCAAATTATCATAACCAATGATGTCCAGGAATTTTCACAATGCTTCTCGTGTTGGCCCATTCAAGCCGTTCTACGAAGACAACTTTAGAAGAAACCCCTACCCCGCCGCCTCAACTTGAGAATGTTCATGAATAATGCGAATTCGATGCCATAATAAATCACCGAGAGTGTCGAATCAAGTTCAATAACTCTTCAAGTGGAAGGATACTGCGACCATAAAACTTTTGGTTCCCTGAAAAATACCGGCAATTGTCCAAGTATCCTCTCTTTCTACAAAAAACCGGGTCTATTTCCAGTCCTAGAGGGAGAGCATTGTTATTTATTTGTCATTTCTGAAGTCCCCACAATTGTTTGAACCTATTATGTGCTTTTTTACGTTTTATCTCCCTTTTTGATATCTAAAGAAGGTATCTGCTACTCGGGCAATAATAAGCTTGCTTTACACCACTAATTTCGTTGTCATCACGGGAGGGAAACCATTTTACAAACCTCTGAATCTCCACAGACTGCGCGCTTGACACCCTACATTTTCGTAAATCATCTTTTCACCAAATGAGTCTTCCCTCTCGGTATTACTCTCTGTTGAGATAACCCATGTCATATCAATGATGATTTCACCTGAAATGCAGCATGTTCAGACGCAGAGTACCTATTCTCACATTCAACAGGAAATTACTTCCGAAAGCGCAAAATAGATAGAAACGCACACCTCAGTTGCGCAGGAACTTAGAAAATCTGGCTTCAAAAAGGGAACATCGAAGTCATTGTATGCTGTGAACGGTGAATCTGTGTAAGGTTCAAGATTGGACGGAAGAGTTGAAAGGGCATGAAATGCGGAACGCAATCAGCAACCAGAACAGGTTGCAGTCAGTCATAGTGCGTATCATTTCGATCGTATCCTTTGCGTTGGGTTATGGAAAAATACGGTGAGCTGCGAACGGCTAGATCCCGGATTTCTTTTCTGTCGATTTTGTTCAGCAACATTTTGAGTAGCAAATCACAGCCAAAAAGTCACTCACCTCCTTGAATTGCTGCAAAAACAATTTGCATTGCTCCGCCGCTAGAGTGTGCACAAATTATATTCATGCAAGAATGTTCTCAATGAGTTCCCTGCAATATGAAAGGAAACTTTTCAGGTCAGCTGTTTTCTGGAGCCCCTGAATTTAACGTCAAGCAACTCTCTGATTGGATATTTACTAATTGTGATGTACCAAGAATTTTGGCCCAGGGATTTGTTACTCTGGACGGTCGACTCCGCGCATATATCGATAACACAGGACCTCTATATGCAATCCTTACCAACCTTATGGCCGAAAGAACCTTCATTTTACGTCCATATCATTCGCGTTACGTTTATTGCACGCCACGTCAATCAATTGGGGAAAATTACGTTCGCTGTTAGTAGAAATAATTCAATTGTCTTTTCCTTTCTGTTGAATCAATACCCAATGGTCACTTAATCGTGTAAAAACTAGGCAAGCAAGAAAAAAAATTATGGATATGTGCGAGAGGTGGGCTTTAAGAAAGCTAAATGGACAATAGTTTGCTCAAAACACAAGGTCGGCAGAGATTGTGAATCAGGACCGGTAGCTTTGGCCTCAGAAGTCTCGCTGACTTATTTTCTAATTTGACCTGCAATACTTCTAAAACTTATGGATCCGTTGGTTACTCTTATATTCGTGCCTACGACAGCTTTTTACTCTTTCATTTATGTTGGAGGTTGAGTTCTCCGAGTAAGCAGATGCACATTACACGGTTACGACCGGAGATGAGTGTCCGTATACTGATGACTGTTTCTTGTGGGGTTATTATTTTCATTGATATTACGCATTCCTTGCAGATCTTATGAACTTGGTAAAAGATACATTATTTCGCCCTCTATTCGCGTTTCGTAGCCGTCCTCATCCATTCAAAAGCCAGCGAGCAGTAATCAAGTGGAATAACCTCGAGTTTAATACTGTTATTTGAGGGCAAGCTGTGGCCATATTATCAGGCTGAGGGTAATCACTAAGATTAGAAATGGAATTAAGGTAGAAGAGTTTACATGCTCTCAAGAGTCATTTTCGATTTAATAAGGTCATCAATCCGTTCCTTGACACAATATATTCCATCAATATGCTTAATCGCTAAACATACATAGTCTCTTATATATTTCCTCTCTTCCCTGGTTGAATTCTACAAAACATTTCTTGTTGCGCTTCTTAGAAATTATTAATGGTAGTGAACACTGATTTATAATTATGTTATCTATGCCAGTCATTGTTGTAAAAATAATTTTAAAATAGATTTGAAGCCAAAATAAAATAGCTTCCTCGCAAAATTAAATTAACAACCCCGTCTTACCAAGTTGCCAACTTCAAATCTATATTCAGGTTATCCTGGTCTTTTTCGGCTCATGAATTTATTCGTACTAGTTTGGTTCGTGCAAACTGGTTTGGTTCGCTCAAACTGGTTTAGATCAAGGCAGAAAATATAATCGACCCAGAGGATCAAAATGAGCCCTCCCTTCTCTATGGTTTGCTTCAAGCGAACGCCTTCGTGCTCTTTGTATCCGCCGTGTAATGTATGTATTAATATCTGTCCCACTCTACGCATTATTTTATAATATATTATAGTAGTGGCCCATAATGCGTTATAAAAAGTCTCCAGCAGCGGATCCACTGCCCTTTTCATCATTTGCAGTCAATTTATCTCGAATTGACTGATGTGGAAGTGAAAATTTTGCGAAAAATAGCGAATTTGACTTGCATTGGTCGTAGTGCAATGTAAATCAGACCAGAGCCTATCTGTTCAACGAATACATCTTCGCCGATGATAAAAGTTCTGCCATCGTTCTGGAAAATCGATATTTTTCTTTTACTTAGTATTCAACCTTTAATGGATGATGTTCTGGGTTTCCAATACACAAAAAGTCACCTTCCAGAAGTAAAGTGCTGGTCACACAAAAGGTTTTTGTGGGAAGCGCCCTTGGATCTCCTGGAGCCTTCTTTAAGCCAAAATTACGACTACATTGAGTCATGAAACGAACCCTTGATTTGTGCTCGCATCTGGATGAGTTTGATGAGTGATACTATGATGCAATGATAGCTCTGAAGGCAGCTGACATAGTATCAATTCAGACGGTTTCTCTTTTTACGTACATAAATGGCAGTTACATGCATATTTTTACGCAAGAAAGTACTTATTTAGATCATATTGATGCTAATTGACATAAAATATGAACATAGCGTCCACATTCTTATTCCATCTTTCCACTTCGAAATTTTTTGTAGATGATACGTGTTCTTGAACTTATTTCCCATTCTAAGTTGACGGCAGAAGTCCTGGAAGAACTTAAGAGCGACTTGTTTCCCATTATCGGTCAACACTGTTTCTGGTGGTCCATACTTGAAAAACTAATGGCTGTAGAATGTGAAGAAAATTATGTAGCCCTTTATTGCCCTCAAGTTTTCTACCCATGATAGCCTGGAGAATCGAAAATCAATTTCCATAACGAGCCGGTTCTTCGATATGAACTCTGGAAGTGGACCGACAATGTCTATGGCCTCTGATTATACCGGGTGCGTAACGGGGAAGCCTTTCAGGTAATTATTGTTTTCAGGAAATTGGGACTTTATTTAGCCCAATTTACGCAGTTAAGAAAAGCAAGAATAAATCCACTTCTATATGTGACCAGCAGTACTTCAATCGCAAGGATTTCAGGAGTATACTTTAGTCAGGGTTTCATGAAAGCAAAGAATAGTGGGTTGGATATAGATATTTCCCTTAAAAAAGTCTGCGGCAACACACGCTTTATCCTCCGTCAAAAGAGCTTATTCGTCTCAGGATCACATCGGGTCCCCCAAAGAAAGATGAGCTCTAGAGACGTTTCGGTTGTTTTTGCAGCACGTTTTGCGAAACTTCAATAGCTTTTTCACACATTATTGGGCTGTTAAGATCTTCTAATAATCTTCCATCTGTCTGCTCTTGTTCGTAAGCCATAGTTCGGTCATATTCAGTTAAGTCCGAATCCTTACTGATCAATAGATTGAATTCCTCCGAATAAAAAGCACCTCCACCGGCCAAGCGTCCTTTGGTCTGTGAAATATCTACTGTCGACAACTTTTGCCAATAATATGCTCATAATGAGCACTGTTATATTTTCATCGATTTCCTTTCCCTCATGATCACCAGATGATCTTTTTATGCTTGAAATGTCGTCTAGAACTTGATGCGCTCGGCCATACTTGAATAGAAAAGTGAGCTTAAACGTAATATCTAACGATTCAAGCACCATATTGTATCGATGAGTCCGGGTAGCCATCACAGCGCTCCATGGTCGTTTTACAGTGTGAACTTAGTCCCTTCTGCGTACGGTCGGAGGGATATTATCGGCTACACAACGGCTAAACATTCCATTGCTGTGTTTGAATTTTTTTCATCTTTGCGTCCAGTTGCGTGGCCATTATCCAACGGGGATGTACAGTCCAAATTCTTTTTCCTCTAACAGATCATAACCAATTTGATAGTCTCTTCATTTTTGTCCAGCATGTAAGGTCGGCCAAATTGCGGGTGTGAAATATGGCATTGGTTACAAATGCTTCCTTTTACCTTGCGAAAGCTTCCTTTTTTGAGAAAAATACTGCCAATTTTACTCCAACTCTGTAGCAGGGTATCCCTAAACGATTCCCCATCATCAGACTGCCTCTGGTTATCATAAAAATGGAGAGTGCGAGTGAGAACTCCCCAGAAAGTCTCGATAGGATTCAAGTATGGAGAGTACACGGGCCAGTCTATGACACGCACAGGTTCATATCGAAGATATTTCTTCACAATTCTTGCGCGATGAGCTGGAACACCGTCCTACATAAAGGAACAACCAACTGGCAATTCATCTGCCAAACTCAACATATGCTCCCTCAGAATCTCTTAAAACACTCACCAGTCACCTACCCATCAAAAATTACCAAATTAGTTTTATTCTTCTTCAAATGCTGCCCACACCATTACGGTCCCCAAACCCCAGCGTGACGCTTTCGGAAGATGCGGTTAGATTAAAGATTGTCCTGTCGACGTATCGCTAAACCATCTGGGCCGTCCAGATTGATTTTTTCGTCGGACCAGACAGTAGAACACTATATCTGCACTTTAAAATCCCTTCTGTCGCAATTCCAGATTATTCTACCGTTTTGTGCTTAATCTTCATTACTGGCGGAAAATGTGAGATAATTTAATATTTGAAAGATATGGTCTGTTGTGGTCCGGAATATATCACTGGTGTAGTTGTAACTTTTTTGTATTTCATAGAGGGTGGGGCCTCCGGACACTATCGAATAGTACGTGAGCTACAGTTCAATCTCAATGTTTCCTTGATAACTGAGTAACCCTTCCATTTAATCTTAGCCTCTCTAATGATGCGGCAAGTGTCCGTGCTCCTCAATATCTTGGGCCTTCCTTTGAAAACCAAGGAGCCATAGCTTTCTCCAAGTCTCAGAAGGTTAACTACAACCGCGACGCCGTGCTCCAGCTTTTCTGTGACCCATTTCGGCAGCCCCGCGTCATGCGTGTAAGCTAAAATTTTTTCATCCTCTTCGCTGGGTTTGGTCTCCGAAGCCATAATTTGGTTCGAGGAAGATTTTTTTGCCTATTTAAGGGCATTCAAATACCAGTAAGGACTATTCACTTGCCGAACTGTGCCTCTTTGTTTCAGTAATTGCCTGTGGGCTGTGCGAGCTCACCGCAGAGCTGGGGAGATACTGTACTTTATCTCCCACAGCCGATGTAGGGTTAGGTACTATATTCCCACCACCCAGCACAGTACAATATATATATGCTATACTGTGTCGAGGGTGCACGGAAAAGGGGCAAGAATAGGTTAAGCTTGGCCTAGGATAGGCAGGAAAAAATAAAAGGGACTTTCAAGCATTTCATGGTACCGCATCCAAGGTTCGACGACGCCATTACAGATTCCAACTCCCTCACCTCTTCTTCGATGAATCCCCCTCTTCAGACATTTCCCGCTTCCTCTTCGCGTTCGAGAACGTCTTTATGCGCGGAAGGACGGACAACGAGAAGACTCTCCAGATTATGTACCATCTGAAGGGGCAGCTTTCGACTTTTACTGTGAGTCGTTTGCGCAGGATGGTTCCCTCACTGAAGACGCTGAGAAGTACGATATCGTCAAGAATGATCTCCTCGCCGAGTTCGCGAAGAAAGCGAAGCCGGAAGAGGAGTTTCATGAAGCCGTTGCCGCAAAACTGGACGCTAGAGACATAAACGAGACGGCTTCCTTCGGTTTGCTTCGGAAGGCGGCGGCGGGACACCCGTAATAGGCTCCGTTTGTCATGTATCGAGCGCCGTCGGGCTACAAGGAACTTGAGAAGGCAATTGAATACTTCCATTTAGGAAAGAAGGCATTCTTCGCCGACAAAGAGGCGGCTCGAGCGCCTTTAGTCGCTCCGAGGAGGATTTTGCTGAGGCCTGACGTACACGCTGTAAAGACGCACCAGCTGGAGGACAAGGTTGACCAGCTTGCGGGACAGTTTGCGGAGTTGTCTCTCTTCGTGAAGAAGCAGTTCGAGAAGAGAGTACCTGCCGGTATGGTCGATGACGACTTTAGTTGCAGTTTCTGCGAGCAAAAGGGGCCATCGTGTCACGCAGTATCCGCAAAACCCCCACAGGCACACTCGGTGCTCTTTCTGTGGGAAGACAGGTCACTCCGGGGCAACCTGCTGGTCCAAGGGACAGCAAGAAGGTGGTCGTGCAGGAATTGCCGGATCAAGTTCGTAGTTGAAAGAAGAACTTAAACTGAGGGAAAGGAATGACGACGAGTCCGTTGTCGTCGTCCAGGAGGCTTGCAAGGGCGACGTGGTTGCCGCGGCAAAGAGTAACGTCGATGGCCAATCCCTTCCGAAGCAAAGCACGGAAAACGCCACAGCTTTCATGGTTGCTTCTGTCCAGGAGTTTATGAAGAAGCACGGGATAGGTTGGAAGGCTTTCCTTCCGTACGCTCCGATGGAGAATGGAAGGGCCGAGAGGATGGTGGGGACTATAACGCATGCAATCAAAAGGTCAGTTGTGCAGAATGAGGCGATTGGGAGGAGAATATATCGAAGGTCTTGTACGTCTATCGCCGACGGGACCGCGGGGATGTCAACTCGCTTTTCCGACTAATGTATGGGACCGAGCATAGGATGATGGCAAGAGACGCAGTAGCCCTTCTGGGCGAGGCCAACCCAATTCACCGCCTCGTTGAGATGTTGGGGGAAGCTAGCGTGAGGGCTGCTATAGTGGAAAGGTCGCGAGCTCCGCGAAAGGCTAAGGGGGAGGTTAAACGGTCCGAGGTTGGGGACGAATTTCTGGTGGCGCATGGGACAGCATTCGATAAGGCTCGAAAGTGGCCGGTGTTTGAGTCGTTTTACTACGGACCGTGCCGGGTAATCAAGGCTGACCATCCGCACTACGAGTTGATCTCATCAACTGGTCGAGTGACCAGAAAGGCCATCCACGCGCGCCGGCTGGTGGGTATACTAGACCATCAAGGAAACTCAATTAAGGAGGAGAAACTCAGGGAGTCTGTTCACTACCAAGGAGCTATAGTTGAGATATAATTAGTTAAGGTACTAGCAGTAAAATGAAATCGGACTTTGTTAAAGGAAAACTAGGCGAAATTGATAAGGAATGGGGAACCGAGACCTGGAGAGAGCCTAATTCCGTCGAATGTACGCCAGAGGGTGTAGAGCCGTCAACAAGGAAGTAGTGGCTCACAAAAACGATGCGGAGGAAGGAAAAATAAGGGAAATAGAAGAAAAAGAAATTCGGAAGAGCAGTTAAAGAAAGCTTGTGGGACGGAACAGAGGCAAATAGAAGGAGAGGTGATGGAAGGTGGGCTGTTCGGGCCTAAACCGCAAGGTGGGCGAGTCAGCCGGCGCCACGAGGACCAATTGACGCTCGTTCTTTTCCCTCCCCTCTGTCCTTTTATTAGTGCTGGATTTTCCTCTTTATGTGGAGAGAAGAGGGCCTCATTGAGGAGCAAGTATATGTAAGGAGGAACTTTTGAGTGGCTGAGTTGTTGGAGTAAGTGGAAGAACATCGAAGTGGGTCCGGGATAGAGACGCAAATGTGGATCAGGACGATCAACTGGGGAACTAATGAGGAACTGAACGAGGTTCAAGGCATCTTCTGTGGCCACGGGGAGGGTAAATGTTTGGAAGTGGGATAATTTGCGCATGCGAGGGATGCGGGGGAGCGATTCGGTGTGAGCGGTGCTTGGAATGACTACAGGCCTTCGAGATAGAGAGTGAAATACGAATGCGGTTAGAGAGCGTAGGTAGCCGAAAAGATTATTTAGAATGCAATGGGAGGATGTTAGGACGAGAGGGGTGTGAAACAGAAGATCAGGTGGAGAAGACCGCAAGGGTAGTGGTTGTAATGACACGCCAAAAGGAGCTCGCCCCAAGTATACCAGCTATTTTGCAGCACGTTGGCACTTTTCAAAGGGCAGGTGGGGAAGGTTGGGGGAATGCTGCAATGGCTGAGGAGCTGATAGGTTGGAGTTGGTTGAGTCAGAGGTGACCGTGGCAAGTTGGTAGGGTAGTGCAGTGTTTATGTAATTAAGGAGTGTACTTGCCTACTTGTGCGCCCGTGCCGTACTTTGAGTGCGGTGGCATGTTGTCTGTGCGAGTTCACTGCTGAGCTGGGAAGATACTGTACTGTATCTCCCACAGCCGATGTAGGGTTAGGTACTGTAAAGTATTCCCACCACCCGGTACAGTACAATATATATCTACTGTACTGTGTCGAGGGTGCACAGAAAGGGGGCAAGAACAGGTTACGCTTGGCCTAGGATAGGCAGGAAAAAATAAAAGGAACTTGCAAGCATTTCATTGCCTTTACTTGCGGTAAAGTCGAATTTAATGAAATAGCCTTATATTTTTGTACATATTCAGGAATTTACTTGCTGATATCTTGACAACTATTGCTTTCTTTAAAAACTTGTTTGCGGCATCATGCTCAGCATTGAAAACAACGTAAAAGAGGGCCTTCCGTTTTATACTCTCACCATTTTTTTGGCCAGATACTGCACAGTCCTGAAAAACTTATAGTTTTGTCCACTAGAAGTAATGATTAAATAAGGTATACTTGGTGCCCTCAAGCTAGCTCACTCAGGTAGCTCTCATTGACTTATCATAATGGAGTACATATTTACACAATACCGCTGACCATTCTGTAATGTAGTATTGATGTAGTATGCGTAGTGTCAGCGAGGGGAAACGAGAAAGAACGGCACAATGAACGGGTAAAAAATCCCCCAGGATGCCGTCGCAGTCCCGTATTTGGTGTTTTTAATTAGTTTTATTGCCGTAGATACGTACAGTAGTTGACATGCAGGTAGGTAGGTAGTCGATTTACCGCTTTTCCTTGTACCCTGTTGTACCTCCTATCGCCCCGATCGGGCGGAGAGCTCTGCCTTATATAGCCTTTCGCATGGCAAATATAGGAGTTTTAAAAGCTCGATAAGTACTGTATTACCGGTAGCACTATACACCAGTACTGCCACCTGTCAAATACGGCACAAGTCATCACAATCGCCAAATCACTGTAGTCGTGGTCCGCGATTGGACACGACCGTTCGGACAGTATGCACTGTACGATTTTACAGTATGCCTTGTACAACAATTGACAATAATTGCACCAGCTGTGGAGAAACAACTCGCGCCAACCATTAATCGTTATATTTCTTACCGTCTTCCAGCTGTTTCTTCGAAGTTGGATACCATACTTTTTCCTTGCTGTGGTATTCTATACTGTACCTGCTCTATTACGTTTAGAAGGGTCAACAACTGTTAAACAACCGTCGGAATCTATTCACTGGCTCACAACTGTTGTTTTGAAGCAGTATAAAGTCAGGGCTATCCAGTTCATGCACCACTGGGCCGGCCCTACCTATCGTAGACAAAAGACACTCGATAAGCAAGAGTAGTTGCCTATCCTACCGGCTCCGACTGTTGCTCCGAAGGCGAATCATACATCGGACCTATTCACTATATACTACACTGGGCCGGCTCTACCTAACATAGATGTACGACTGCTGATAACCAACAGTCATTGTCCATTCTACCGGCCCCCGGCTGTCGCGCCAAAGTCCAAATCCATGACTCTGACCTATCCGCAGTGCCGCATACTGGGCCAACTCTGGTTACACATATTTTTCTGCAATACCCGATTGCATATTACGTAGTCATAGCTTGACTAAGCTTTTGTGGAAGGGTTGTTTAAAAATTAGTATTTAAGATGGCTATCTCTGCTAGACTAGCCATCCTCTCCAAAATCGTCAATCAACTTATCAACCAAACGTCAACTAATCAACAAGAGTCAGACACGTTCTACCCCCCAGCTGACATTGATCACCAAGTTAGCTCCTAACTGTAAGCTCAGACCGTTAGTGCATACGGATCATACTACCCGAAATTTTTGCGACCTGATTTAATGAGAAATTTGGATCCAGTATTTGAAATTGAATAAGGGGGAAATATGGTGTGATTTAAATAAAAGGGGGAACACTGTGGGTTCATCTACCTGCCGGAATGTCCCAGGACACAGCCGCCTCCATCTCTCAAATATTAAAGAACCCAACCTGTTCTCCACTTTACTGACTAGTCAGCTTGTATCGTATTGAACTAAGGGGGAAATGGGGGGTTAATTTACTGTGGTAGATATGTGGGGTGGTACCCAGTAAATTTGTACCGGAGCGTAGATATCGTATAAAGGCCCAGCTAATTGTGAAATCGTACAATGAGTCGAAAACTGTACTGTAGATGGCACTCCAATCTACCAGAAGGTGGAACGGAGGCCAGCCAGCAAACAAGCGGCATGGGAGATTGCTGCCAATGCATTGAATAAAGTGCATTTAAACAACTAAAGATAAGGTTTTTCGTTGACCAGAATGACCAAATTTTGTAAAATACGGATTTCAGCAAGAGATTTTGGATCAATATTGGTTTTTACTTAAAACTTTAGTGATACCACTCTGGTTCCGTTTATTGTACTGTACTGTTCGCTTGGTTGACGGTTCCAATTATCGAGAAATAGGTGTTCTGTACTTTCGAGTACAGTTCCATAATTAACTGTACTCGAGAATAATCTCAAAGCTCTAGAGCCGTCGGAGCAATGAATACTACCGAATTGCAGTTCTCTTATTGAAGAAGAGAAGAGTGACGCTTCATTGCTCATAGACAAATCTATGTCAATTTGGGTATCATATTGAAAGGGTAACTCTTTCTCCCTGAAAAAAAACAGGCAAGAAAGAGAAATTGTTGCATCATTGCTTGAGCAGTGCCAAGCATGCTTTGTCCTTTCGTTTATTTGACTTTGGTGGGGAAACTTTCGTTAGTACCTATGAGAGTATAGTTGTTTCTAGTTGCGTCGCCTAAAACATTGCCAAAACGACCAATCATTTGGATTAACAATGTCCATTTCTCAAAGGAAGCTCTGGATATGCAGTAAACCTCTTTCCTGCAGACAATGCATTTTTTGTTTCAGTTGTTAAATTGTATACTAAATTTACTTTGACTACCCGTTTTAATGTTTAACAGGTTAAGTGGTTTTGTGTGTGCACCCACCGACGAAAAACGAATACCGAAAATGATTTTTTTGAATGCAACAGGTACAGTACCGTACAGTACTGTATACCTTGCACTAACTGGACCTTTTCATTTCAGAGAACCAATGATGCTCCCGTAGGGGTGAAATCTAGCTACTTTTAGCGGTACTTTTAGCGGGTCTCAATGGAATGAAGTTTAATGCATTCACTATCATGCAGCGAATCAAGGCCCAAACCCGACCGATGGAATTAACGAGCCAATGATCTAATGCCGAGCAAAAATGATCAACGCCAATTTTTTGGGAAATTAGCCTCCAGACTCCAGACATTCCTCTACCACATCCATTCCCATCCTTCTTATTGAAACCCCATGTTTCACCTTATGCCCCGTTAATGCCCGTCCTTTGGGAACTCGAGCCCTTTTCGCCCCGCCCTAAATTGCCCCCAAAATATGTTTTTACTGTTAAATTTTTAAAACCCTTTACCCGTCTCAAAAGTTAAACCCCCCCGCAACCTCACTGCGCACCCCAAAATTTCAGTGACTCGCCCCTCGCCGTCCCCAATCATCGTGGAACCACTTCAACCGTCTTTCACAATTCCCCGCCATTTTCTCTTCACCTGGCCAACCAATAAAACAACAGACTCACACGCTATACCCTTTCGCCCCGCACGCTAACCTCTCGGCGACGTTAGGTCTCTCACACCGACGAATCTCACCGCAATCTCTGTCCAAACTGCACCGTATACAACCATCTTCACACCCCAGTCCACTTCCCTTACTGTTGACAGTGCATCGCCGCCCCCACTCCCACACCCCCCCGCCCACTTCCCAGCAAACATGACTGTCCCTCTCGACCCCTCTGACGATCCCCGTCCCCGCGACAAGTATCCCGACCCCGACTACTCCCCCGATCCTCCGCAACCTTCACACCCGCCGCAACCTTCCACCGAATATGCGGATGAGCCTCCCGTCTCTCCGGAGGAGGACCGCGTCGAGCCGCAACCTCCGCCTAATCCCGACCCGCAACATGTTGAGCAAACAGACCCCGCGGTTGAACATGAACCGCACTCCAAAGACCCGGACAAGGATCCCAACCAGGGGAACAGCCCTCGCAGTCAGATGCTGTTAATGTGGAGGACTTGGTTAATTTGTTTGTACGAAATGTCGCCAAGCATGTCGTCGAGGACCAGTTGGTCGAGCTGTTTAGTAAGGTATGTGCCGAAGGTGTCGTGCGTTGAGACCCGCACGTGCCTGAAGCGTTTCTTGACATCTATGTGCTTGTATAGTAGTGTGCGCAATAGTGCTGTACATCTAACTTCATTGATTACTGTGTTGACTCTTTGGTGCTCCTGTATGTGATGATGTGACTGCTGTTTTTGTTTCGTGTTTGTCGTGTTGATGATATGTTTGTTGAAATATCGGCTTGGTAATTAAAGTATGGCAAGGTCCACTCCGCAGTTGTAGTGAGAGATCCGCACACCAAGGAATGTCGCGGCTTTGGTTTCGTCAAAATGTACGCCGAGGAGGAGTCAGCAGCGGCGATCGAAGCGCTGCGCGACTTTGAGTTTGAGGGACGTCGCATCTCAGTCGAGAGGGCCAAACGTAAGACGCCCCACAATCGCACCCCTGGTGCATATATGGGCGTCGACCGTCGCATTCGCGATCGTTACGCCGGCATGAAGCGGGCAAGAGAATACGAGGCTGGAGGTGGCTATGGCGGGGTTATTATGGTGGAGGGTATGGCGGTGGTTACGGTGGCGGCAGCTACGGTGGTGGTTATGGAGGTATGGCGGTGGATACGGAGGGTATGGAGGTGGAGGGGGTGGCTTTGGAGAATATAACGGTATGGGAAGGAGGGATGGGTTTCGTGGGGATCCTCGGGCGAGATTTGATGAGCGGGCAGGTGCCGGATGGGACCAGCGTCCCCGCACATGAGACCGCCGCTCCCGCATACGAGGAACGCGACCGAATTAGACGGAGGGTTGATCACGATGATCCGCGTCAGGAACGGGATCACAGGGTTCGCGAACGTGAGCCGCCGGTGCCAAGGGAGCCTGCTGACGATTATGTCTGATTGTGTTTTTTGCCGAATTCGTTGGTGTCTCTGAGGGCAATAGCAAAAGGAGTGCCTGTTTCTGCTCTGGATCCATGGTGAGCATGACCGAGTCGTTTAAGATGCGAAACAAGCGTTTGCTAATGAGATGATTGTCGTCTCGTCTGCTGCCCTGCGTGACTCGTTCTTCACCACTCATGTCAGCGTGTTCAGAAGATGTCAATGTGTCCAGAGCCGTGAAGTATTGATACCCTTGATTTTCAGCCGAACCGACCGAATATGGGGCCGCTTTGTTGTCATGTTAAGCTGGGATTATCTCGCGATCACTTTTCATCAGCTCAATACGGCAATCAAACTTCAGCCCAAACAATTCTTAGCAACTTATTATCAATTGTTTCCTTCTCGGTTCTGCCGGGAATTCACGTGAAACTCTCTGTCAGTCAGCTCCTTTTACCTCAACATTGTTTGGATTCTCTCCGCTTGGGGAGGGTGCGCCAACTTGAAATGCCTCAGTCCCTACCACTGCTTAGAACTCTAAGCGATTGCGCCTTTGTAGTCAATCGACTTAGAGTGCTTCCTATCAACCTATCAGCGAAGCCAACACGAAAGCCAATTTGAGCTCTCATCTCGCCTCAGCCTGCAACAGATTCAGCAGAGGGGACTATAGAGGTCAAAACTAATCACGTTGACAGCACGTGGTGATCGCCCCAACCTCTCCCAATAAGCAAACGTCTCTAACTCTGCTGACATGTGTCGTCAATGCAACTACAACCAACCGTCCATTTACAAATTAATTTCCCCGTCCCTTCCACTGCGTATTCCAGTTTCAAACCACCCCCCGACCCTGGACCAACTTTGTCACAGCATCACCTACCTTTGGAGGCGGAGGCAATGTGGGCAATCCGTCAATATAGTCTAAAGACATCTTGATATAGGCCGAGGACATGCTACCATTATAAAACATTTCAATAACCGGTGCCTTTCCTTGCGTTTCCTTTGGGAAGTAAACATCTGCTGCAGTCGCAGTCACCTCCCTCATGGCTACGCCCACCCTATTAGTCGCAAACGTGCCCCCATAGGCAATGTCAATTTCTGGCGCCAAGTTGCGTATCGAGTCCGGGAAATACGACGTGTACAAGATGGGTCCGGCGCTGGCTCGTCCTCGATGCCTTTCCCGGTCACAGGTTTAGCCTCACCCACTTCCTCATCCTCATCCTGATCCGTTATCTTATCACAAGCCCTTGAAAAATTCCGTGGCATCCAGCTTACCCAATACTCCGCCTTTCTTGACCTCCTTGGGCTTAAATTCATTCTTCGATTGCATAGACTCAGGGACATCCGGGACATCCTTGGTCATGCCATCCTCTGCCCATGCCTTGTAAAACGCTTCGCCTCCGGGAAATCCGCCGGTGAAAAAGTTCTCCTTCCACATCGAGTCGCCGGCTTTTCCAAAAACAGGGGACTCCTTGGTGGATCCTCTGTGTCGGTAGCCATGCGAAAGGAGGCTACTTTGTGAACGGTAGGTGGGGTGCGAGGGTTGGAGCGTGGTGTAAACGCGCTAGCGCGTAATGGCACGCCCTGGGCTGGAACGAAGGCCATAGCTATGGAGTGGACGTGGTGGGAGTAGAGATTGGCGGCAGGAGGAGTTTGGGGAGTTGGTTGAAAGGCGATGGCAGGAGACGATGACGGTGAGCTGAAGTGACGGAAGGTGGCGGAGGGTTTCGATGCGCAAAAATCGGATTTGAGATGTGCTTGAGGGTATGGCGGGGAGATCGCCCTTCGACGCTTGGCGTTTTTTGATTGGGCTGCCTGGTAAAAAATGTGTAGAAAAGGAAGACCCTGTAATTTAATGAGCATAGCCTGGTGTGTAAAAGTACGGTACTGTCGTTTACTGTCCATTCTGTACAGTACTGTACATTCTGTACAGTACAGAATGTACAGTACTGCAGTCTGTGCTTTCTGCAGACTGAAGGGGTGTCAGTGACGCAAAGGAAAAGCGTGAGGAATGATTGTTACTTGGCAGTTACTATGACATTGCCTTGGGCTGCAAAAAGGAATAGGTATTTATGCACAAAACAATCCCTGGTTGGGAGCGTTGGGAGCGTTACCCCTCCGTTTCGCTTGCGTTTCTCCCGCTTTTTCTGATATGGCAACGGGTGGAAGGCTCTGACCCGTCGCTGTATGGAACAGACTCGGAGCGCGAGGTTGCGAAAATTCTGTCGAAAAATCTGTCAAAAGGGGGCGTCGCATCAGGCAATGTGTCATTTCAAACAGGATGGTGAATTCTTGAACCAGTCGCGCCACAAAGTTCCGAAAGCAGCACGGGTCCAGTACGGACATGAAGAATGGCGCCCACTACCGTTAGTGCAGTCCCAACTTGGGCAGTAGCCACGTGTCCATAGGCAGCCCTCCCCCCCACCCTGTTCACGCCAAACAAGGTGAGTAAGATAAGCAACGCGCGATCACAAAAGGCGACGACCGGGGTGTGAGGGTGTAATTTCGCAAGCATCAGTACTGAAACACACCGAGTAGATGCATTTCGCCACGGTGCATGAAATGGGGAAATGATAGCTTGTAAAGGAGAGGAGGGGACGGTGGGACGATGCAATGCGATGGTGCGAAGATTGACAGAGGCTGGAGGGGAAAGTGGGTGGCGGGGTGGTTGGGCATTGGGTTTTGATCAGGGTGGTGTTCGGCGGGTGTTGTGTTGCGTTGTGTGGGCGGGATGGAAAAGTGCGGGTGAGGGGGATGTGGTGGCCGGGGCGCTGTTGGGAGTGGTATAGGTGGGCTGGATGATGATGAGCGGAGGCGAGACAGGGGATCGGTTGTTTTGATGGGATGTGGTTGGCGTGGAGTTGTGGGAATGATGGAGGTGGTTGAAGGATGGCCCTGAGGGTTTTTGGAACAGTTTAGATTGTGAGGGTTTCGGTAGTTTCGTCGACGAGTCGACGCCCTATGAAGCGTTGCGCGGTTGTATGGCATGGGATTTATGTTGGGATTCGATCATTGTGAGATAAGCGTTTATTAGCGTGGGGTTTGTGCTTTATAAAGACATCATGTGTCAAGCAGGGGTATATTCATTGAAACGTCAAGGGTGGACACCGCCCGGAGGGCAGCAGAGATGGATACAGTAGAAAGGCAAGCAACATACAGAACTGTAAATGGGGGTAGGAACCATCGCTGTGTGAGTTTGATTGCCATACTTACTGTACTGTACTGTACTACAAAGTAATGTACAGTATGCACTGTAAGTAACAAGTACAGGTAACAGTTTGTACAGTAGCAGAGAGATAGGCCGACTGCATTTCTGTATCTTTAGTACAGTACAGTACAACACCGTACCGTTTTGTGAAAGGTGGCAAGAAAAGTTTTTAGAAAACCTAGGGGCCGGTATCATATACTGTACTTGCACTGTTGACTGAACTGGGTATCTCATCTTACCTGTAATTACGTACAGTACGGTTGACCAAAGGAATGCTGGCAAAAACCGCTTGCACTGGGCTCATGGACAAGTCATATTAAGATGAGTGGTAAACCCAACACAACTTTGTACTGTACAGTACAGTACAGTAGACAGGGCTTTTCTGTAAAGTAAAGTACAGTACGGTACAATACTGTACTGCACTGATAGTAAGATTGGCGTCGTACCGCAATCCAAGTGACTTGGGACTTGGTGTCTCAAGTCTTGGCAAGGTCTCCCACACGTCTTTTCCCGCAGCTGTACCGTAGACCGCCGCCTCTCCGCCACTGTTTGATTTTTCGTACACTGCCACCACACTCCGCACATTTTCATGAAAACTCGAAAATTTTTCATTTATTTTCTTTCAAACTCGAGTCCTTTGTCTCCTGTCAACATGACTTCTTGGAAGCCAACCCGGGAAACTTTCACTTAGCACAAAGCATAAAATCACTCAACGAGACAACCCCGCACCGACGCACATAATATGTTCCTACGTACTTCCCGCGTTGAGAGAATACTTTTCCTCCTTGATTCTTAGTCCTGAATTTCCCTCAGGATAAATATCCGTGCGTAAGCTCTCTCCCCTCACCACCCACCTCCCTCCTTTTCGCTTCAATCCCCAATCCTCTTCAACCCAACACACCGCCCCCCGCCGCCTCACAAACCGTTCCTTACATTCTTCCGCCTTCCAAGTTGCAACTCAAAAAGCCAAACACTCCCTCCTTCGACCTCCCACTTCCCCTCTTCCAATCCACTCCGCCTCTCCAACGAACTCCCCCTTCTCCCCTATTCCCGCCGTGTAATGACCCGTACCCCTCCATTTTCCCCATTGATGTGATCCATTCCGTCGCCCCTCCCACCCCGTCTTCTCCCAACTCCACCCCTCCTCCCACCTCTCCCTCCGCCCCCAATCCCCACCAAGCCTTCCAAGAAGCTCTCCATTTTCTCCCCCTTTTCAACCCTTCCCCACCCTCCCAATCTTTCCCTCCGTCGTTTCCTTCCCTTCTCCCCCCGATACTCTCGCGCCGATCCACCTCATCACTCCGATGAAGACTCGGAAGACGACGACGATGATGAGGATGACGACGAGGCAGACGATGATGACTCGGCCGTCGCTCATTCTCCACCCGCCTCCGCCGCTGCGAACACATCCCCTTCAAACACTGGAGGTCGCTGTCAACGTCGTCGTCCACGCAACGCACGTCATAGGGTTGGCGGAAGGTCGCGTCCACGTTTTTTGACCGCGTGTAGTTGTTGGGCGCCTAGGGGGTATTGATGTTCATGAGGATGTCGGTACCGTCGGCAGTACTTCTTTTGTTGATGAGGTGGAGTTTAGCGAACATTTGAAGACCATGGCACCTACCTATGAGCCGCCTAGTCCGTTGTTGCCAGCGGCTAATGAGAGGGAGCAAGGCAGGATTTGTTTGGTGTTGGATTTGGATGAAACTTTGGTGCATTCGAGTTTTACGCCGTTGGAGAGGGCGGATTTTGAAGTTGCCTTAGAGATGCAAGGGGAGAAGCATACTGTTTTTGTCAAGAAGAGGCCGGGAGTGGATAGGTTTCTGGAAAAGGTGAGTGAATGGTATGAGGTCGTCGTGTTCACGGCGAGTTTGGCGTTGTATGCAAATCCCGTGATGGACTTGTTGGATCCAAAGGGAAGGGTCGGGTTGCGGTTGTATCGGGAGCATTGTGTGATGATCGGAGGTTGTTATGTTAAGGATATTGCAAAGTTGGGGAGGGACCTGAAGCGGATTGTGATTGTGGATAACAGTCCTTTGAGCTATGTTTTGCAGCCAGAAAATGCCATTCCCATTCCGGCTTTCTTTACAGATGAGAGTGATAGGGAGCTGGACCGGACGTTGGAATTGCTGGAAAAGGCGAGAGGGTTGAAGGATGTAAGGAAGGCGTTTAGCCAGGCGATGTTGAGATGATTCCTGTTTTCGTATTAAAACTGAGGGTTGGTCTGGGGAGGGCGTGAAAGATGTAGTGGAAAGCTGTATGTATGTGAATGATGCAGCTAAATGACGATGGATGTTTCAGGTGAAAGAGATTTGTAGTTAGTCTTTTTGTCGTTGGTGTGTGTTTTTCTCCTGATGATAGTATTCGTCTGTGTGTTTTTGACCCTTTCCCGGCCCTGTGGTTGGCTGATCGCTGTCGCAGGTGTTTGCGATTGTAGCGGCGGATGGGAAGAGTGGATTAAGGCATTTTGTAAATACCGTCGAGGGAAGAGAAGTGATGCCCGTGTGGGTTTTGCTTCCAGATTGCACACGGCTGTTTGGTGTTTCGCAGATGGTGCGTTAACGAATAACCATGGTCGAAATAATACTGTTGGCAAGGACGCTGTTGTCGTGTCACCCGTAAATGTGAGTAGTCTGGCGACAGCAGCGGTCTGGTGGTCTCAGGGTTGTGGCGACAGCAGTGTCTGAAGCTGCAGAGCCAATAAGTTTGAGGCCAAAAGGGTCGCATGAGATGTTTGTTCTTCTGTGACAGTCGAAAACGATCAGCCAAAGGTTAGAGTGCGGTGCGGCTGTTTCCCATCTACTGTTGCTGTTGTTGTGTACGCTGCATTACTGAACACCTCTGGCCTTTGAGGAGATAATCATGACGGCCACCACGAAGAGGAAGCAAATGATGACTGCTGCTGTACAAAAATGTCGCCCCGCAATCATTCTGAAGGAGAGGAGGGCAGATTGGCTAATACTGTACGCAATGTCAGGGTACTGTACAGTACATACCATATTATATAGTCGAAGGAGGAGAGTACAGTAGAGGTGTAAAGTACAGTACTTCGGAAGCTTGTGAACCGGAGGGTTTGAGGTGGGCAAAGTGCAGATAAGAATAGAGAGATTTTTGCCTTATTCAAAACATTAAAGATTATTCCGGTAAACAATACCGTACCACATTTGGCTGTGCCACAGTCCCAAAGGTGGCACAGTACAGTACAACAGTGTTGTTTGAGACAAAAGGCACTACGGAATAATTCGCTACAGCGTACCGAGCGACCTCACCAAAGCAGAAAGCAATATAAGCGGCAAATATTGTACCGTATCCCCAGGATGTTGCTCAACCACGGATGCTTACAATGATTGTACCAGGGGGAACATCTTTACGGCGGTGGGAATAAGCACCAGAGGCGCCGGGGAGGAGTACCAAAGGGTAAGCCTCATTGTAGTAACGGATGCAAAAAAAAGAAAATATACCCCTGGCACTAAAGTTTAGTAAATCCAAAGACTACCCGCCTGTTTTTTTCGGAACGTCCAATAGTTTTGCGTACTTTTTTCGGGCCAATTAATTTTCTCCCCTTAACCTTACATACCGTCCCTCTCGGCAACATGACATAACGCACCATTTTTCTACTTTTTGCATTGCCCATCTGCTCCACACCAGCCACACATGCTAGATAAAGATGAAAGCGCCCATTGTATCATATCTCTGACGGATGAAAGGTCTGACGGTCGAGGAGCATGCAGAAGCAACGGCCCAAAAGTGACTAAAAAAAGAAAAGGACGTGGCCTAATTCGAGTGGCGCCCTCTCTAGAAATTGACGAGTGTGGTGCTGACGTTTGGCCCATCAAAGCTTAGCATGTGTAGGGTAACGGCGAATCGTTTTAGTTAAATTGAAGGTAAGTGGGAAGAAGAGGCCTGCTAATGCTTGTCTGGAACTGGAGGGCAGGATGCGACTGACCATGTGCGAGTAGAACCAGGCGATCTGCCAGATGCATTTGCAGTTTTTCCGTTGATTCATCATAACAGCGGGGACAACAGCTTGTTTGCTGGTAGAGTGCAGTTATTTCGGCTTTAGAACTCTGCCCAAGCACGATTAGATTGTGTAAATTTGTGCCATTAGTATCAGGAGTCCAGCGCAGGAGCCGATCATTCTACTAGCTTAGTACAGGTACTGACAGTGCGGTCCACGTCGGCTCCGTGCACTGGTGTGCGCGCGAAAAGTGTTAACTTGAGACGACCATATCGTGTAACTAATGCCCGGTCGGTGCGCGCTCGAATAACTCCATAAGATGTGTTAAGCTTCTCCGCGATGCGCGGAGGAGACTCTCTCTGAAGCGAATAGTAACGGGGGAAGGCAAACTAAGGGTATCAAAAGCTAGCGGTTGGAACTCGAAATAGAGAGCCTGTACATGGTTGTCGGATGGGGCGAAGGTGACACGATTGTTTGCGATCCAGGTCGGTCTCCTTGTTGCGGTGCACAAGGGCAGCAGCACCGCCCACTTCCCGAACAGCCTTTGATCGGACGTCGTCTTTGAACGGTGAGACGACGGGAACGTTGCAGGCGATAGGGCGGTTTGCAGTGCAGTCGGGTGCTGCTGGTAGAGGGGCCAGCATGTCAGCGCTTCGCAACGCACTACCTGGTGCCAAGAGCAGGACCTCCATCTGGCAGTCCAGGCCGGCTGCACGGGCGGTACGGCTGGTAATGACGTTGCGGAGCGAGTCATGCCGGTGCTTGCGACCGAAACGTGAAGGGCAGAGGTTCACTGAGTGATCTCCCAACCTGTCCATCGGGCTCTTACAATGCTCGCAGTTCCGTGGGAGCGAGTCATTGTAAACGGGCAGTCCGAGGTAGCGGCATACCATGGCCCTCCAGTGTACCGCAGAAACTTCCGTGTCGGTGGTGGGATGCGCACGGAGGAATGCGGCACCGCGGCCTTTGCGGGATGCAAGGCCGCGTATCCGGTACCTCACTTCGGCGCCGATGTGATGGGCGGGATTCTGGGAACGAGCCCGGGCTTCGTCATCCCAGTGTGCCTTGGCCCGCGCGTCCTGCTGCACACCCATGAGGTAGGTTTGGACGTGGGTGTGCGCTGCAGGGAGGGAAAACGGGTCGTACGAGCCCAGTTCGAGTAGGGATGGCGGGGGATACGGAGCACAAACTCGCGCATGGGATGACGGCTTGGCAGAGGAAGGACTTATAGCGGCAGCTTCGGGCCGGTGAGGGCAGCAAAGTGGGGTGCGATCTGAGCCCAGGCCGTCACGCCGGCCGGCGGCGTCGATGAGACATGCGGCAGCAGAAACGTGGAGGAACGGCTCGATAAGTGTGAAGCCGAGACATCCGTTGCGGAGGGTTAGTGTGGCCTGCGAATATGCTTCGTCCGACAGCGTGACACCGTGAAGCTCGAAGGACGTCCGTTACAGGCCGTCAAAGGCTTCGGCAGCGGCACGGGCGTATGTCAGGTCGCCGAGTTTGACGGCGTGATCAACTAGACAGGCCGATGCGCAGAGGCGATGCATGTAATAGCGTGTGCGGGGATCAGAGACCTTGTGGAGCAACTGGAGGCTGCGGCGACAAGTTTCGATTTTTGCGCAGAGGCAGGAATCGGTGAATTCCCGATTGCTGAGCAGCGCTCCCTGCAATTCAACCCATCCGAGGAGCATTCCTCGAGGCGGAACTCTCGGAGAAAATCTTCGGGCTGTGGTCGCGGGACTGTTGACCAGAAGATGCGAGTATTGTCCGGGTTGACATGCAGGCCGTAAGCAGGCCCCTCATCCAGAAGGAAGCGAAGGGCTCGTCGAAGGATCCAATGAGCGTGCCGTCGTCAGCATACCACTGGTTCAGGATAATACATGTTTCCTCAGCGATCCGCCGGATGAGCGGCTGGATCGTGACGGAAAATAAGAGCATGCTGGCAGGGTCCCCTTGCTGAGTGCCTTGTGCACTCACGATGCTCGATTTGTCAAGGTTAGGGACGATCAACTGAGGTTGTGTACGACCAAATACCGTGTTCACGAACCGGGTGAGGCCAGGGGCAAAGCTACGGCGGCCAAGCTAGCATTAAATGGCGATCAACGCGGTTGAAGGCGTTGTGCGCGTCTATGAGGACCGTGGCGGTGTCGATGCGGCGAGAGAACCTCCGGAACAGCATGCGCATGTAGTGGACAATTGCGTCCATCCCGGCCTTGATCCCATTTTTTACGTGGAATGGCGCGAGAAAGTCCCAAGAGTCATCGATTGCAGCGGGGAGCAGCGTTTTCGTCACAGGGCGGAGGAGGATCAACCCGACAGCGATGAACCGGACCTTGTTAGGCTTAGGCCGCAGAGGTAGTAGAGCTGGGGCAGCCTGGAGTGGGAGGACAGAGCGCGGTAGGTCACCGCTTGCAATCCGCGCGACGAGTGTGGTGAGCACCCCCTTGCCCGTGACACCAGTTTCTGGGCTGACTGGAGTAAGCACGAGAAGGTGGAACCAGCGCGCCAGTGTGCGGTCGGGCCCAGCAGACGTATCCCGGAAGATGCGGCGAAGCGCAAGCTCAGCGCCATCCATGGTAACGGTGGGGACGGTGGCAGGCTGCCAGCGGGGAGCGGTGTCATCGGACATGGTGGTTGTGGGTGAAGGGGACGCAGCGCTTCGATGGTCTGCGGGTCATTTACATCTGCCAGAGGGGGTTGTGAAGAGACCGCATTTTCTTTCCATATCGCGCGTCTTTGCACAACACTTCCGCACGGCGCGCACTGCTGGACGCGGGCAGCGGGCGTTGTTGCTCGGTCCATTCGGTACAGACATGGTGCGCCTACAGAGCTTCTGACCATAGTGATGCCCATTCGGCCCGGTGTAGGCCCGGTAGGTTAGCGCTTAAAGCGCTTCTCGTTGGCCTTTCGGATGCTGTCATCCATCTTCACTTCGGAGGGAGCGACACATGACGGCAGTGGGGAGCAGGTGGAGATCCAGAAAGGCTCGGTACGTGGCGTCGTCGTCCCGGGCGTTTGCCACAGCACGGAAGAACTTGATGAAAAACAGGATGAAGGGCTTGAGATATGGGAAAGGGATGTCCTGAAAGAGATCGGCTTCGTGGTATGGGGTTCGATGCACATCTTCCGGGATGGGCAGGTCGAGTCGAAAGCTAGCGGCATAAAATTCCATCCTAGCCTCGATAATCTTTGGAGTGCCTCGCCAGGAAAGGCTGTCATTTTCGTGGCTGGGTCTACTAGAAGATACCTACTACTAGGTATCTTCTTCCGCTTTTCTGCTGCATTGGCGACGGCTCTCGCTTCCCGCGCTCCCATTGACATAAAGCTCTTCTGGAATGGCGACGATACGGTGATGTCGTACCCTAATGGGAGAGTGGGCGAGGTGTTCGCTGCATCAGGCCGCGGATGCACCAGAATGTCCGCGGGTCGCGAGTAGGTACATAACCTCGTGTGGGACGCCAACTCCTGCTGCTTTTAATGGCCCGCGGCCAAATACTGTCACCACTGCTGAGTGCCGGTCGATCCATCCAAGACCTTCGTTGGATAGGTTGCCACATGGTCTCCTAGAAGGTCCATGGGTCTGTGGCACTCCCGCGCCGCAGCGGTGCATTACCACCAAACACGGGAACTCCCTGGCGGCGACGTAGCATCACTGTGCGCATTTCTTTTGATGTTCGGTTGACCACGGACGAATGCTCAGTGAGGAAGGCTGCTGTATGCGTCTCCAAGTTTGCGTGTGAAGGCGAATCCTTGGCCGAGTATCAGTTTCAGATTTTCGGTTGAAGACAGCAGGTCAGTGTCATTCTGCGTGGCCGTGTTAACCCACTCTCACGCCTTGACGTCTGCCCACATACGCCTTCAGGTTTATTGCAAAATTCAGCAGCTTCCTAGGTGGAAGATTGGAGTCTCCCGGCACTAGGTGACGGGCGCGCGGAGTCCGGTACCACCGAGTGGTTCATTGAAGGTCTGTCTCTTTGAGGAACAGACGGGGCCAAGTTCGCAACCGACGATAGGCCATCAAAAATTGCGAACAAGAGGTTCTCTCTGAAGAGCGGTTCGAACAACGACTTGGCAACTTGGACGCTCCCAAATGAGTTAGCAGGCCGCATATGATTGCCGCCACCACTTAACCTACCCCATAATCGCGCCACACAGTTACCTTGCGTAGGCGGACGAACCGGTAGAGTTCAGAGATGAAGTCCCTGGACTTTGCGCTTATAGATGACCGTCGAAGTCTCGTTAAGGATCGCGGAGCTGGACCGGACGTCATTCTCTACAGTGTCATGCGATAACACAGCTGCGCAATAAAACTGCAGGAATCACAAATTCAAGCTTCTATAATACGCACCACCTGTTGACCGTGTCCCCGTCCCATGTCCGACGTGGTAGACGAATACGGGAAGGATGGCGGGGACGAAGGAGATTAGCATGACTCGGACATCCCGGAGGATCCCGCAACGCCTTTCGCGGAGGCGAAGGCCGCCTGGTCGGACGTCCCGCGGAAGCTTAAGCCGCCGGGAGAATCTTTCCTTGGCTTGTGACTGGTCTACTTTGCTCTAGAGAATGACGCGTTCCCTGATCCGTGAACCGGAACAAGACTTCAACGGTCTACATGCACATGTCAAGTACCTCGTGCCTGAACTCCAACGGTTCACCCGCCTGCACAGTGTACTGTGTGGCGCGACTACGGGATCGGTCACGTGATGCCAGCGATCATATGCGATCTGCTACCTCATGTGAAAGCGTCCAAGTTGGGAAAGCGTAGTTTGAACCGCTCCGTAAGGGACCTTTTGTTCGCAATATTTGATGGCTTACGGTTGGATTCTCACTCAGCTCCTGTTCCCAAAGAAACAGGCCGATGGTGAACTACCCGGTGGTACTGAATACCCCGCGCCGTCAACTAGTGTCGGGAAGCTCAATCTTCCATGTTGGTGGGAGCCGCCGAATTCCAGAAGACACCCAAAGGCGTCTATGGGCAGACGTCATGGCACGAGATTAGGGTCATTAAAGCCACAGAAGGGAACTAACCTGCCTGTGTTGGGACCATTCGGCACGGAGGGTTTGTGGGTGCCTGCTCGCTGGGCGGACTGGTCTGATTGCAACTCTTCAGAGGTCGACGACGTCGGTGATGGCGTAGGCGATCTGGAGGGTTTAGAAATTGGTGGGGAGGACGATGAGTACGTGGTGAGCATATCCCGTGGCATGCATTTTGCTTGATACACACAACCTTCGATATCAGGAAAACTTGGAAAAGCCCAAACCCAACGGGTATGTCCGTGCTCAGCACGCGCGGAGCCTGCAAGGGAGTTCGACTCTGCAGCGAGCCGCTTACGGACGCTCCATAAGGTCCCCCTCACCGACGACGCCTGGGAACAAGCTTGTCTCCCCTCCGTCTCGGGGGCACGGGTTCTCAAGGATTGGCCCTGCACTGCACGCGGCTGTCGCCGCCAGCATTCTGGAAGCTGCCCCCGCCCGCCTACGCACCGCACACTATGCAACACCCCGCTCCGTCGCCGTCCTTGGGAAACAGGCACGGGCGACCGACACTTCCTCGTCAACCAGGCACGCCGGCCCCTGCGCGATTTCGTCCGACAGATCCAAGATGACCCGTTTGCCACCGACCTAGGCCCCTTTGAACCCGCCTCCCTTGCCGCCATGCCCGTCAACCTGCAATCTCATCTAAATCGGGCGCAGCAAGAAGCCAGGGCAAAGGAGTTTTGGGAGGATGAACTATGGAAGAGAGTGCCTCATCCTAGCTGCCACTCCGACACGTCCACACGTCGCCGGATTCGAGGCTTGGCCTTCCGTAACACCGGTGCGGCGGCGTTCTATGGGCCCACCCCACCACAGCGACGAAGGTGTCATCAGCACACTGGAGCATCATGCTGCGCAGGCACCTCGGTCTCCCAGTCTACACAGACTCGGTGCCATTGAAATGCCACCACTGCCAGCAGGACATGGATGTCCACGGTGACCATGCCGCCGACCGCTGCGTCTCAGAGTTCGGGCGCATTCACCGCCACAACTCCGTCCGCAATGTGTTCGCGTGGCACGTGTTCCGCGCCGCCGGCCTTGACTACGAGTTCGAAGCTGAGAATCTCCTCCCCGGGACGGACTACAGGCCCGCTGACATTCTCCTCGTGCATCCCCCCGTGACACTGAAGCTGCCCTACAGACCGACCCATTGCATGTGACGTCGCCGTCACGTCACCGTTCAAGCAGACCTCCATCACCAAAGCGACGCAAGTCGCCGGTGGGGCTGCCGCCCTCATGCACCATCGCAAGATCCAGGACCTACAGCACAAGCTGTCAAGGCGCCTGGTCCCCCCTCTCTGCCCCCGCGACCCAGGTTTCCGATTCCAGCCTCTGGTTTTCGACTCCCTCGGTGCCCTTCTCCGGATACCGCATTATTTATCGAAGAGTTTGTGCCACGTGTAGCCACGAAATGCCACACCTCGGACGCTACGATTCGCACACGCATCTACCAGCGTATCAGTTGCACTTTGTGGTCGTCGGTGGCTATGGCCATCATATCGCGGGCCCCACTGCACGTGACCGATGTGGTCCATCCAGTTAGCTCTTAACTGAAGTCGGTCAGTCGGTGTAAACTCAAGATAAGTAAAGAGTAAAGATTTCATCATCGGTATCAGGAATACTTGAAAAGCTCCAAACCCAACGGGTATGTCCGTGGCTACTAAACACCCCTCCGCGAGTTCGTACGCCGCCTCCATGGCGATCCCTTCGTCATCGACCTCGGCCCCTTCGACCCTACCGCCCTTGCTGATAAGCCCGGCAACCTCGAAGCACTTCTAAACAAGGGACACCATGAGGCCAGGGCCAAGGAGTTCTGGGAGGACGATCTCTGGAGGGATGTACCATGCCCGAGACATCACCATGCCTACAGGACCCGTCGCCGGATACTAGGCCTCGACTTCTGACACAGTGGTGCCGCTGCATTCCTTCAAGCGCACCCAACGACTCCCACAAAAGTTTCCCCGCCCATTGGAGCATAATGTTACGCCGCCACCTCGGTCTCCCAGCTACAGACTCGATGCCGCTGAACTATCACCACTGCCAGCAACCGCTGGATGTCTACGGTGATCATGCTGCTGATATCTGCCCCTCTGAGTTTTGGACGTCGACACCGGCATGACGCCATTCGTAACGCCATTGCTTATCCCCTTTTCCGCACCGCTGGTTTGGACACCCAGCTTGAGGTTCCTGACCTCATCCCTGGTTCCGAACTTCGGCGCGGAACCACCCTTGTAAATCCTCCTGCTTCCCCCGCTGACCCCCGTGACAAACCCTTTGTATGTGACGTTGTCATTACATCGCCGTTTACGTTGTCCTCCGCTGCAAGTGCAACGCGAGTCGCCGCCGGCGCCGCCGCCCAAGGATATCCCCGGAAGATTCAGAAGTTGGAACACGACCTGTCCAGGCGAATAGTCCCCCTTCCCTGGACCCGTCCCGCGATACACGTGACCTTGGTTTCCAGCTTCAGCCCCTCGCTTTTGACTCGGTAAGAGCCGCATGCCCGGTACCATACTTTCCTTGAACAATTTATCGACCGAGCTGCGAGCAAATGTCACGGCTTTCCTACCATCTTCCGCACACCCCTATATCAACGCTTAAGGTGCATCATATGGTTGTTGATAGCCATGGCCATCATCCGCGCGCTCCGCTGCACGTGACCGATGTGGATTCATTCGATTAGATCCTAATCTAAATTAGTAGGCGGTCAAGCAGGTCACACTCGAAAGGACAGGTTTAAAAATGTTATTACTCGAATTAGGCCTCGGGTGCGCTTGTCGTTTTTACACTGTAATGCACGACTGCCTGCTGCGTTCTTGAGA
Source organism: Kappaphycus alvarezii (assembly GCA_002205965.3). Classification (NCBI taxonomy): domain Eukaryota; phylum Rhodophyta; class Florideophyceae; order Gigartinales; family Solieriaceae; genus Kappaphycus; species Kappaphycus alvarezii. The sequence continues at coordinate 766,717 of NADL03000015.1, forward strand.
CGCAGCACTGGCTGTCTTTGCATGGTTTAATATCTGTGACCTCCGGTTCCCTCCCCCTGCCTCGCCGTTAAGTCCACCACCATTGAGAAGTACCGCTACGATAGATTCCCACCGAATCCGTAGCCCCGCTCACATACCCGCGTCGGCCCTTCTCAATAAACAAACTTTATTCACCTACCACTTGTGCTTGCAGCTGATCAATAAGGTTGATTGTACACCCTTACAACTGCAGTCAATAGTCGCGGGATAACACGAAAGTGCTATTGCATTTTTTATCTGGAAAATTAAGTATTCCCAAACATCCCGCCCTCTATGATAATATGCCAATATGAGACACATGTTACCGTGCGATGGCACTGATAGTAAGCACTGTCAGCACCTTCGCTGAAAACCGAAAACCGAAAACCGCAGCTTGCCATGACATGTACTAAAAGCTGAGCTGAGCTCGATGCTGCGGGATTTTTGAGTCACAGGAAGAGTGTGGCAGTAAGCTTGACGGTAGTCAACGACGGCACACTGCAAGGTCATCGCCCTGGGTCTTTTCCGGCGCCACACCCTCCTTTATTAGTAAAATTCATTGAGTCTACAACTGCAACACTTACGGTATTCAGGCCGCGATTGTACGCTGCCTCGTAAGTGACGGTGACTAGCGAGGTTCCCATGATAATCCGGATTAGGGACCTCTCATCTGGTCACACTTCAAGAAAAGATGCCGCTCTCAAGAGATCAGTTTAAGTCTGAGGTGGATCGGCTTAAGAAGAAAACCGAATATCAGTAAACAAGGATGATTTATCTCTAGCACTCCTAGGAATCGCACGATCGGTATTAGAGATATTTGCGCAGAGTGCGGCTTCAACTGGAGCATCTACAGAAGTAGCAATGTCCAAGTAACGCTACCAGAGCCAGAGGATGTGAGCGACTTAGTGGCTGACTATGCTCCCTTCAGCTGCTCAGGTGTTTACTGAAGAATTCTTCTCTCTACCTCTATTTGGAATCGCCACGCACTACGAGACTGTTGATCTTTTCGTTGCATCTCAAGTGCCAGAGAACTACATTGAAGAGATGGAACTGTCGCAAAACGACCATTACAAACAGAGGGTGAAACTGTGGCGTGTGTGGCTTTGCTATGCCCTGAGGTTGATGGCGATTACTGCAAGTCTGTCATACATACCTTTAAGCAAATGAGGGGATCTCTCGAACCCCTAAATATCTGGACTGCGACGTTTACGTGGAGATCAGGACCATTCCTACAACGGAACAAAGACAAGCCATTTCGACTAAACTCCCTGGGAAATATTACCCAAGGAATCACAAGCGGTCCTAATACGCTATATTGTTTACAAACCCCTGGATGGAGCGACCCAATAGTACCAAGTGGAACCCTCAGCTCCGATTGAGTCGCCAATTATAGGAGGCCCTAGTATATAACCATTGGCAACCACCCTGGGACAAGTCAACTAAAATTACCGCAATCCTTCCCGACCACTGCTCAGAAAAGTCAGACACCCCTGACACCTTTGGAGTATTTTAGAATTGATCAGCCTACGATGATCCCAAAAAGGCGAGCTATGCCATGCAAATGATGAGGAAAGTAAGTTCAATCGTGACATAAAACAAGATATTAAGGAGACTAGTAGAATGTATGAGATTTGCTCACGGTAGTACGCTCTTTCGAGCGTCAAAAGCGACTTCTCATACATGCATTCGAAGGATCTCTGCCGCTTCTTTATGGACAAAGCCAACCCGACAATGACTTTCCCACTGATGTGTGAAATAATGGATAAGGAGTATAACAGTGACGCTCGAAAGCTCCAGGTGAAGTCTACCTTAGAACTAGTGCGTCTTCGTTCATTTATGCAAGATAACGATATTCAAGATGTTACCGAGGACTCCCTAAACTTGTAGATCACGTTAACGAGCTATCAACGCAATGCTCGGCTGAATTCCGCTCCGATGCGAACAAAACAGATTACTTCCGCCGAGCAGTTGCTGAATACCAGGATTGGTCACAGATCCCAATCGCTAAAATTACGTCGCAGAAGTAATTTTTCAACGCTTTTGCAACGGCATAAACGAGTCAATTCAGAATTTAAACAGCTTTCACAGCTTTCTGGTACACACTTTCCGAACGCAGGGTTGATCGTTAGCGGAGAAGAGGACGTTGGCACCCATCTCATGCGGTATGGAAGCCCCCTCGCTGCGTTCATTGGAAAGACGGAAGAGGATATCGAGGGCGTAATGAGTCAGCAATCGGAAACGCCAGCCTGCTAGGTCCTTCCAAGAAGCTCGTCGCCGAGGGAGTGCATACGCTGCGGAGAACCCTGGACAAAACCCACAGTCGCAAAGAAAGGCTGCTCGGTCCTACACAGAGGATCGAATCAATCAAGGAGTACCCCCAATTCATATTATCGCTGATCTTATCAGTGATCACGAGGAATCAAGCGCGTAGGACGCTTCAAAAGTAGGAGAGAACGCTGCAGATGCCGGAGCAGATGCTGCAGAGTCATTTTTGGCAATCATGAATGGAGAACGTAAGATGAGAATACCGAAGCAGATGAAATTGTTGGCCATACGGAGGCCCTTTATACTACGAAACACGATGTATATGTCAAAAAGATGAACGTAGTACTAAATAATACGCAGGATTTTCATTATGGCGACGGGGATCAGTAGATATCGATTTTCGTCGCCAGAGGAACCGGCGCAGCGATAACCAAAATATTGTGTATATGGGTGAATATGCTCTACAGACTGCCGAGAGGATATGCAAAGTGTAACATCGCAGCGCATAGTCGGCTTCTGTATCGATATAGGACCGCCACATTCATTTATAGGTCACAATGAGCTTAACCGTATCCTAAATTGCAACTGGATACATGCTTCAAAGACACTGCAGTCAAATAAGAGTTTTAGGTTCGCCGACACCGTTTTTCAATCGCTTGGAAAGTTTTTTATTGGGTTGAAAACTCCTCCGGGCACCGACCATCCAAAATGGTCTAGACAATTCAAAGCAGATATTACCGAACTACTTGGCATGAACATCATGGATATTGAGGTATTAACACCATATCTTATTTCAAATCGCCTTGCTAACGCCGCATGATGAAGACGAAAACTGATATGGAGGTCTTCATCGACGACTGGTTCTGTCCTATTATTCGGTCTAAGAGTAACCACCTCTACGCGGAGATGAATTTCGCAACCTACATCCGCTTTACAAGGGCGCAATTATCGAAGTTGCATCGTTATTTTCACCATGCCTCTCACCTCTCTTCCTGCTAGCCCCTGCATGCCTTTTCAGTTTGCGCCCCTTTGGAACTTCATGTGCCTTACTAAATCCTGCATCGAACGGACGTGACTTGCGTCCGAAGCGCACTCCACCCCCGGTGGAGCCACCCACACTCCAGACATCGCGCGCACACTATTCCTTTGTGGGGGCGCCCCTCCTCTCTTTCCATTAGGCCTTGGTGCGGACTTTACTTGCACCATGATGAGATGAGAGAAACACAAGGAACGACGAAAGATGAGATATTATATTTTCAAGCCTCTCACGCGCTTGTTCGCACATCTTTCACTTGCATTCGCCTTCGAAACTCCGGTCAATCAGTTGCATTGTAATATTTTACTGTACATGCAGAGTAATTGCTGCAGTTTTCACTGTGATGCCATAGGGGAGTGATAATATTGCAATATGAGACACATGTTACCGTGCGATGGCACTGATAGTAAGCACTGTCAGCACCTTCGCTGAAAACCGCAGCTTGCCATGACATGTACTAAAAGCTGAGCTGAGCTCGATGCTGCGGGATTTTTGAGTCACAGGAAGAGTGTGGCAGTAAGCTTGACGGTAGTCAACGACGGCACACTGCAAGTCATCGCCCTGGGTCTTTTCCGGCGCCACACCCTCCATTATTAGTAAAATTCATTGAGTCTACAACTGCAACACTTACGGTATTCAGGCCGCGATTGTACGCTGCCTCGTAAGTGACGGTGACTAGCGAGGTTCCCACGAAACTCTATGTAGGAGACCTTATTCCAGGCCACAACCGACCATATCTTTCAAACATTAAAGCTACTCATATTCCCCTTCTGTATCCGCCATACCACTGTCCTGTAAGAGATTTGTCCTCATACTGTATGAGGACAAATCTCTTTGTCATACAGATATTTACAGTGTGTGGGGATATAACACATTTTTTTGGCCCCTAAATCTTTGCTGGAAAAGACGCTCTAGAAACATAGAATTACAGTAAATATTTAGTCGGTGGCTTAAACCTCTACATCAGTTAGTTTCTGGCCGGACTCCAGCCCGTTTTCTAGGGTGAAGTGGCCACGCTGCTATGACTGAACCCTGTAAGCTCGCACCTACTCCCCTCAATCCCTAATGGAACATGTTTCCTCACTTCAAGAAATGACATTACAGTACTTTCCAAATAATAAATTTCCCAATATTTACCCCTTATGGCTAAAGCATCCACCTGCAGGTACTGGGTGCTTCCTGATTACAAAAATCTCCAATTGATACTGGATATTTCGGAGTGTCGCTGGTCCTTCCTGCCAAAATAAACCCAAATATCGTCGCATTTTGCTTCCACGGTTGACGGTCAAATCCGTGCGAGGTTGATTTGTGTACCACCCAAATTACCTGCGCTGCTTCCACTGCTCTCAACACACCTCCACCTCTCCTGGCTTATGCACCGCAACAACTTCTCCGCACATCGCTTCAAACCTGCTATGAATTTATCCAGGCCTCCTCACCTTCTCTCTTCACCTTCCAGCTACCCGAATCCTGCAAAAGCCCAATACACACTTCAGATATTATCCGAGAAGTCCCCCTGTTCGCCGTTGCCCATTCCGTCTTCGCTATCCCTGCAAGGCCCCCGGAGTGCAATCCGGCTATTACAGATTACGCTGCATCCCGAATGCACAGTGTGCCCGCCCCACACCCTGACTAGAATCGCAGCGTATCCTCACTTCTACGACAGAGCCCCATAACGCAAGACCCGACAAAACCGCGCGTAATGCCGTGTTTCCTCCACCAGCCTCGACATCCGCTGCAACACCGTTTACACGTCGGGATCTGTCCCTGACGTTCGCCGCCAACCCTCCGAAATAAAATTTTTGTCCCTCCCTGCCGTTGGGCTGCAGAAGGATGGGCGCAAACTGAAGTTGTCCGGAGGAGTTAGAAATTACAGAAAGAAGAGCACGGAAAAGAACGGGGTGCGCGGTTCCGGTTTTTCACTACAGTAAGTAGAATAGGTTTTGGAATTTTTAGAAGAACGTATGCCTCTCACCAAGGAGGAATGAGACTAAGTCGCCCGCTTGCACTATTAAAGGTATCTTGAGTACAACCGCAACGCGGACAGGCTGAAACGAAAATTTTCCTCCCATCACCGCGCAAAGTTCCAACGGGGGACCCGACGATCCCTTTAGATGTCGAAAAGGCGAAACGTATCCGCTACAGCATGACAGAACGCGCGGATATCAGGGAGGGAGAAGACTCAGATTGTGTCCTTTCTCATTTGAGTCCGGTAGCGAAGAACTAGAGACTATTACCATCGATGAAGACCCTACGGACACGGACGGATCCCGTTAATCAGAGGAAATACGCGAAAAAAACTCCCAAATGTCACCGTGAACCTACTGTTCGCGCCCTCTGGTTCGCAAAATGGGAGCCAAGGAGACAGTCGGGAGCTCTACTGCAGAGGTTATTGAGATCTATACGTTACAGATGATTCAAGATCAGGCGCGGCGGTATGAGGGGAAAGATAGTAGTGATATTGAGCGTAAGGAAGAGATAAAATGGCGCCCGGAGCTGCGGGAGGAGCGCATTAGGAGAGAGACCGAAAGAGAGGAGGATAGAAAGGAAAGGGCAGCTGAGCAGGACTGAGCAATGAGGGAGGAGGAGAACAGGCTGATGGAGATGCTCATGATCTCGCTTGCTGAGGGTTATTCCTTTAAGAGTTTTAGGAGAACAGTAGGTTGTTTTCTTCTGCGCCATGTGTGACATATGGGATGATAATATTTTATTGATTCCTACGAGTCTTGCCCGAAGGTTGAAAAGGCGAACGATGGAAAGCAAAAATGAATTTTTTTCGCCTCTATCCTCGTACTGCATTCTGTACTTGAGGTGAAGGAAAGCCCCTTGTAATGAGCACATAGCCCAAGCAGACAACTCTCGTGCTGACGTGGCCCGGCGAAGGTGCACGATATCTGAAGCATCCACCCCTGAAGATACATGATCCTGTACCGCCTTAATAAGAAATGGGTACTGTTCCTAACAAAAGGCGGAGTCTACCACAAATCTGCCGCCGTGTTCTTCATAACAGGCCTCCAGTTTGGAATTGACATTTCCGTATTCAGCTATGGTAGAATCATGCATAGCCTCTGGGCCATTTGTCGCGCACGCAATGACACATCCATTTGAAGCAAGAACAAAGACTTTACTGACCTAATTATTATGCGTGCATCCATTATAGAACATATTTTGTATGATGAAGTCTCCTGAATGCTCCAAATAAAGTCTTAAACCATCAGCCACTGCATAAAATCAGTTAGAGTAGAATACTTTGCAGCAGAAGCTTCTTGAAAGATGTGCATCTCTTCAGCTGTTTGCATTCTGACGGCTGCATTGTCACCATCTTTCAGTGGCCGTACCAGTAATCACCTTACAAAGCGAAGAAAAAGGGAACAAACGGATGAAGTGTTGCCGAACAGCCTGTACAAAACCATACTCGAGTCCTCCCCCAAGTCAGCACTAGAAATAGACATTATAATGCTGTGAGAGACCTTGGTCTTCGTCCCAGTCGCTGAAGGCGAGTTACCATACCAGTACTGGAGTACGGGGAACATAGATTATACAGCTGTGCAAACTTGTTTAGAATATAATTGAAGGCGTTGTGGTCAAATCCAGTAAGCGTGATTAAGGCCTGATCGCTTGCAGACAAGAAGAGATTCATAAAGGGAGATGCATGGGAGCATGAAGTGCCCACCGGGGAACTCGTCTGTCGGGACGACGGCGCGCAATCGCGGAAATAATATGGAGGAAAGGCGCTTTCTCGTGTTAAGGTTCTCGAATGTTTTCGCAAAGGCAGAGAAGCAGGAGGGAAAACAAATTGGCAGCATCAAATCGTGGAGAGAGCAGAGAGGTGACTGGAACGATGCCGTCAAGAGTGATCCTGCCATCGAGAATTCGTCGTGAGGAGTATGCTCAGATGTACTCCAATTTTGATAAAACTGTAATCTGTGCGAATCGAGAATGTGAATACAAAATTTACCCTCTTACTCACACCCGGTGTCCTTGTTGGCATTTTATTTGTGTGCAACACAAAATACTAATCAAGAAGCGCCCAGTGGGTGCTTCCTGATTAGTATTTTGTGAAAGGGTAAAATATGTTAGGGTGGCACTCAAATAGAAGGTTATGGAGTGGAAAAAGGTGGGTAGTCCTCTGCCCAGCGTTAGAATTTCCGATAAAATTGTTTTAATCGAGCTTCGCTACTGTTCAAAGTATACTTTAGCGGAAAAATTAGCCCTAAACTATATCCTTATAATTCTTTATATGAAAACAATGGTCTCATAGACACAAGCGCAAAATATACCGATTGAAAACAGAGAAAGATTTTCTTAGTGGTGTACGCTTCCGCGAGACTTCATAATAGGTAAACAAAGGCTTGAGGAAGGGTTTTGCGGGACCTTCTACGCTGACTAAGTCATTATTCCAATCTTCTTCGTCCCCTATATACTCCAGATAACCTAGGTTTGATCATAATTACTGAGGGTGTAAGTTATGCTGGGTTAGCGTAGCTTGCGAGATGGAAGCTCTAATCCTGTACCTTCGAAGCCGCTGAATTTTTCAGTAATAATCTGTGGGGTCTATGGGCAATATTTGTAGCGTGGGGTTGGAGTTATCGCGGAAACGGAGGAGAACACTAGCTTGCTTGAGCTGAGAACATAAGGAACGAATCCATTACTTGCACCTGTTGGCTGGACGGACTAGTCTGTTTTTATTTATACGGTAAGCAACGATTTTGCGTCACAGATATGAATAATTAAGAACTTTGGTTTTCAGGAGGATGAGTACATGGAGGGCATCGGTGGTTGATGCACGAGAACTCATTTCGCAACAAACCGCCCAAACTTCGTATTACATTCAGTCCTTTGTCTAACCCACTACCCCCTAGCTAAATTCCGTTATTGATGAGAAAACTATCTAGCCCGTCCAAATCAAATATTTACCTGAAAATATACTTTTCTTTCCGAGTATGAAGGTCTTTTCCAACCACTTCCGTTACCCAATCAATCCACGCCGTTTTAGTTGCTATAAGGCACTGCTTCTGCTTGAAATTCTTGTAAACTATGGTGCTGCTTGCTCTTAATATCTTTTGCACTGTCATTTTTCATTTTGGTAAACTGAGAGAAGCACATAGTTTTCCTACAGATTTTTCCGTTTTTAGAAGCGCTATGGGAGCAGGTCGATACGGATGCATTACAGACAATTCTACCCTCCGCAACTACTAGAAACGCCAACCTAGTTCTAGGTCGAAGCCATACAGGATTAGTGACTAAGGGATAGGTGAGAATATGGGATTTGAATACTGCGCGAGGTGATTCTTTGCATTTAAATGATTCTACTACCATAAAGCGAGATTGAAAACTTCTCGCTGCATAAATGAACCATTTTTTGGGCGGTCGACCAGAATAAAATATGGAAAGGCAACCTAAACGAAAGAAAAGCTCCTCAAAAATCATCAATCAGTCCCCTACAAACCTAACCGACTGCTTTTCCCTCTATGGACTCAAAACTGACCCTCAAAACCCGCTCAGTCGCGCCGTCGCTGGTATAAAGACAAGGGCACTGTTTGGCGATATCTGAGAGTTTATTCTACCTAAATTTTCTCACTATAGACGGTGGGGCACTTTTCGTGAGCAGAAAAGCAAGAACTATCGAGAAAACTCTACCTGAAGTTGTCAAACCTTCCCGATAGGCTCCAAGAGGTAAGTTCGATCGAATCTGCTTGAAAATGATGAAATTTATCCGGTGGAAAATAATACTATTCTCCTTAGTTGATTGAATCGCTATATTGGATTGAAGTAAATCTGTGCACTTGATACATAACTCAAATGCAGAAGAAGCGTAAATGTTTTTCTATAGATTTCGGTGCTAGTTAAAACTTCACAACTGTCACCGGTACCGGCACCTGAATCAATATCAACTGGAGATGGTTATAACTGCACAGTATATACCTGAAAAGTGGATATAAATACTGTATGCTATGTTGGGTTGTAAGTGGAAGGAATAACACTGTGGACAGAGATGGACCCGCAGTAGTTTTGGTTGTGCGGAAATAATGATAGGAGGGGGAGAACAGACACGGGCCGGCGGTAGCTGAGATGTTGCTGCTAGGTGAGGGGAAGGGGGAGCACACGAATGCGTCAGAGGTGGCCTTTCTTTGTTTATTGATGCGGGGAGAGAAGCATAAAAATGAACCGATAGCTGTTAGTCAGTTAAGCAGCGGGGGAGAAGAAAGGGGTGGACAAATTTGTTGTTTTTGCCCGGAGTTATGTATGGAGAAGCAATTTTTTCACCCACTAATTCATTGTAACAAATGATAATTGTCTAACGATATGTATCTGGAGTCGCTTCGAGGAATTCTGCCATGAACAAAAAAATCCTACATGCTACTTACAAGTTTATTGATAAAAAATGATTATCGGCTGTGAGGAAGGAATGAATGACTGTTCAAATCATAGATGAACGACTTTTGGCTCGCCTTTTCCACTTACAAGTGAGCTTTCATAGGTCCCTCACTCATATATCTTGAAGGCATATATTTTCTACACGACGGTGTCTATCTCTTCGTAGACATTCGACTCGTGATTTTTTCCTTTGGCACTCGCGCTGTTTTACTGACAGAACTCTCTTTATTGATGTATTCTTGAGTGTAGACTTGTGCCTAGTGCTACAACAAGCTTCTTTTCAGGATAGAACCGAGTTTCCCAACAAAAGCTTGACATACGTCCCTTCTCAACAGAAATCCTGAGGAGGGACCACCGTACTTCAGATTGCGAACTGAAAGAGTCTCCAAGAAACTTTTGACAAAGGCTGAATTTGCCTAAGAATATTTGATGCTGGGAGCTTTCTGATCCAAATTGAGTTGCGTTTCGAAGGATGAGTTCGGCTGTACACCTCTCTTGAAGAGGGGCATTTCTTGAGGGTGGGCTGGTGGAAAAATATTCAAGAGGACTCTTGAAAAGTCATCACAGTCACCATCTGCTAGTTAAGTTGTGAAATTGCGCTGGTAGACAAATCTTGAAGAGCATTTATGCGAAGTTTAGTGCCATTAGACGGACTCGACTTCAAATCTACAAGGGAGCATATATTAGTGCCCCTTATAACATCATAGTCATATCTAAATAAGTTCTAGACTAACTACGTTCTTCGATCAAATTATTGCTCATTCCTTGACTTAGCAATCCCGTTTCATAGATATGGAATCACAGATACTGTTCAATGGTACGTTGTCAAATATATCACTCAGTAAAATGGACGAATGGAACTGTAATCCATATTATATTTGCTTTTTAAATGTCTAACATGTGCTAGTTTCCCTAGCCTTACAATTTTTTATGTTTGATTCTCGTTTGATTTTTTGGGCGTGCTCGTCATTGATCAGTTTAGGTACAGTGCTCAAATTTCTGCGGTAACGCTATTTGAATAGTGCAGTGCCGGAAAGGGTTTCCGAGAGCGATTTCCATGAAGGATCGGTGCTGTCATCATGGCTCTCACATGGGTTGAAGTCTATTTGATTCTGCTGAGGACAAGTTTCAAAGGGAAACATGCGTAAGCACCTAAAAAATAATGCACACTAATCTTTTGGTAAATTTCATTAAAAAGTTTGGATTCACACTGCAAATGGTACGCTGAATGAGCTTTTCTTACGTTTCTGCATTTGCACATCGCTGCAGTGCATTCAACCATTGGTGACCTTTTGCAGTGAATAAGTCTGAATATATTTTTACTTCACCAACTTTAGACGTCCATGGGTACGTAGTTGATCAAATCAGGCAACAAGAATCCAGTAAACTATTTTTTTAGCAGAAAGTAGACTATAGTGACTAAAAGTACCCATTAAAACTTACTTTCAACTATAAGAAAAAACAGTAAACAATTAGTTTTTTACTCCAATTCTGATGTCCTCCATACTGCTAGAACTGTGTCTTGTAAAAGTTAAAGTAGATCAAAATGGCTACTATACGTACTATATTAACGCTAGAAAAATCCGAATGAAACCTGTTGGACTACTGGTTTCACGACAATGAATTCTTTACATTAAACTTGTGTGCTCACTGAAAAGTGATGTCTTATGTACGGTAGTGCGGAGTTGAATCAAGTACATTGGTTTGAGCCAGTGAGATTGAAATTTTGCAGATGAAATGATTGTGCGTTACTGTTAATGATCATATTAATAGTAGAAGATTGTGGCATTGCCTGTGTCATGACACCTATTGTGGCTGCGATCATCATTTATAATGTCCAGTAATGTTGGATGTTTTGAATTGATACGGCAAATAGTGTCTATTACATATTAAATATCACGATCTGGCGGAAAGCACTTGCAATTACAGGTAATAATCAAATAGCTAACCATTAAAAAATTTTAATGGCCTCCGGACACCAGCTATCCCTACCGAAGTACTATCCTTACAAAAAACTTACCCTGTAGTACACTCGGGAAATTAGTTAAGTTGGAGCAATGATTTCGAAGATGCACAAAACGTATCTACATTAAATAAAACTTTTGCTGTATACTTTTATACCGCTTCCAATAGACAAATTATTTCGTTTGCAAAATCATTGGTGTCAGTACATCAGTACAGTAAGAGAAAAATTTACGGAGAACGAAATCAGTTCCCCTGAAGGTATTGTTCCGCTAAGTGAAAAGACACGTTGAACGGTGTGAAGGATCTGGTTTTGTACATTTATACAGTACAATAAAGTACAAAAAAGCTAACTGGACATTAAAATTTTATACTGTATGCTGTATCACCGTTAACTACGAGAACAAACCTTCAGTGTGCTCTGCTTGAGCTTTTTGCGAGCCTCATTCCTCACAAATCTCTTAGTGGCTCTGAGTTTGGCCGATAAATGGTCATAAGTAAGTCCAATCTCTCCGTCAATCTGTTTCGTCAACGCCAAAAATAGCAGCTGTTCATTGGTTCACGTCAAACGCATAGATTCCCCTGATTTCAACAAAATCTTTCTTGCAAATTCGTACTATCCCCTTCCAAATCCCGTAAAACTGCATACACCATCTCAGTATCAACAAAGCTTTGCAGGACATCATTTTTTCCACTGGGATTGAAAAGAGGAGCAGTGTCAAGACCCAGGAGCCGCGAACTGAACGACAGGGGTTGAAGGTCTTCCTGAAGAATATCTTTTTTGAGTTCGGCAGTTTACTCACCACATCAGTGCAAATTCGTGTGCTTCAGAAATTTGAAATAACAGATGATAGGAAATCCTTCCATTACCTTTAAATAACATCAATGAATTTAACACATCAATTTGTAGAAATCCTTAGAATCCAGATCCATTTGGTCCAATGCGTACTACATGTGGATCCTTTTATACCAAATTTTTAGAGCTACTATAATCCCTGCACCAGTTTACTAACCTTTTTAGGTGTATTTGGCTGACAAAAAACAACCTCAACGTTCGGAGAGTTACTGAAATACCTACTATGTTAAGAAAAAGTTTACTATCCGACGACTTCAAAGGCCTGATTATCATTGGCAAGCCCGTAGGTTTCCACAGAGATTTTGAGCTCGATGTAAAGCATTTTAGTGTCATTCTTTTGCCAGGTTATATTAAACTTATCATGGAAGTGTGTTTCAGCGGGAAATGGCACCGGAATCTTCCAAACAGAAACAACCTCATCATCATCACTCTGCCTCAAATTTTTCAATGCCGCCTCAAAGGCCAGCATTTTGGGGTGATAATTAGTTATCTCATCCGGCCCGTTACTCTATAACCACTTCGCATATAAAAATTTGCAACAACTAACAGGATTTGGCCACGTTATTGTAAGTTCAAAGATCACTCACCTCACGGGCTCAACACGATAGCTAAATCCACCTGCTTTCACACCTGATGGAAAGACTATTTCTAGACTCACTCTTTTTGTTGTAGTCTCAGGTTCTACCCAAGAGGCAAGCAAATGGGTTGGATGCAAAACAGCAGCTTCTGCCGGCAGCTCGGAGGCAGTGCTGATCTTTGAGTTGCTGTCTTCACTCATAAGTTCTTCGTAATTTCTCTTTTTAGAAGCCCCATCGACACCCCACGTGCATCGCCGTACCAAAACTACCAGACATGTTATCATAGAGGTCCACTACATACAAATGAATGTCAGAGATTGAGAAATGAGGTAGATTATTGTAGAGAATTAAATAAAACACATACCATCTGCTCGAAAAGTATCATACTCATGCCTCATAAGATTGTAGCACGAACGAAAGGCACTTAAGCTGTGCTATTTAATGTCGACATGTTATATACGGTCATTGGTTTCTCAGCACCATTGATCTGCTTTGATTCGAATATATTTCGCAAATGACCGACTGCCTCCGAACTCTTTGTTAATTTCTTACTTGGGGCCATGACGTCAGGAGGTACGGTTGCCGTCCTGTGTTGAGTTTCGGTTTCATCAACAAAGACGATTCCCTACCTTGTGTCCTCGAAAAGATATTTATGTCCGATACGGATTAAAAACAAAAATCGAAGAACCAAAAATATAGCCCGAAATGCGAATACTCGATGCACGAATATTCGAAAATCGCTTTTTGGCAGCATTCTAAAACCAAAAAACATTGTATGTTGCCTTTACTCTTTCTTTCTATCGGTTTTGGTGGCAAAGTTACTAGATCACAGCACTGTGAGTACTTTATTGTCAGGAGTAGTTCTAGATCAACGAGTATGGCACGATACTGAGAATGGCAAAAAAGCAAATATTCGGGACTTTTTTACGAATATTTGGTTTTCTGCGAGGCTGCTCTAACGATAATTGGGAGCAGTATAAATAAATGTTACCGATGAGCTGTGCACTTAAGTGAGTAGCACGATTAATCACAGAAAGTTTTACCAATTGAGGTGATTATACGAAGGTAGGAGCGCCTTAAAGTTTGCAGAATCGAATATTTGCCAATTTCTTGTCGAATACTCGGCAAATATTCGGCAAAACCTCGAAAAGCATTCGGAACCATGCATAAATTGAATTTTTACATTTTATTTTCATTATTGTACTCTGCATCGGTAAATATGCAACAGGCATCTTGTTGGAATGCATGTTGCAGATTTATTGGAATGCACAAGTCACCATGTCTCTTTCGCGAGTAACTTAGGCAACCAATATCTCCGCCAGCTCTTCCTTCCTTGGGAAGGTAGAGCAGTTTAGCTGTGGCACTGAGGTCCGTCGGTTTCGTGGTGCCTTTGGCGTAAGTCCTACTGTGGCAACTGAAGCCTGGAACCTACTGACCTGTCTGCCGCCGTCTTCGAGTGAACCTCGTCATCTCTCACGGGGGCTATTTTTCTGAAAAATTACAATAAAAAGCACATTAATGCAGCTCTTGCTGGTGCGGACGAGAAGACCTTCAGACTTTGGGGTTTGAGAGTTGTGAAGCGAATCGCCTCGCTTAACATTTTAAGTTGTTTCTTTACTTTTTTCCTCAAATAACGTCTTATGTCGCTACTAACTCATAGTAGGTTGGCTGAAGTAAACGACTGCGGGGAAGAGAGCACTCTCAATATAAGTTGTCTGTAGATGGCACTGACTTCATGAGTTACTAGCCATCTCCATTTAGCCCAAAGTGGTATAGCCACAAGTTTGGAGGTCCAGAGTTGAGATTTGGGGTTGGGGTCAGTGCACGGGGAGGGGAAATATTGTATGGGGCATGGGCTGTTTCCCAGTGGGTTGCACAACGATGTTAAGATATATCTTCTGAGACTCAAGCAGAAATTATTACCCAGTGAAAAGGTGATTGAGGACCAGGGTTATCAGGACACAAAGTGCAGTAGGGACGCGTCAACTGATAGGAACGTGGATATTTTAAGTTTGTTCGTGCTCGGCACGAAGCCACGAACAAACGGCTGAAACAATTCAAGGCGCTTGGAAAAAGGTTCGGGCACAAGGTAGAGTTGCATGCAGAGAGTGCTTTTTTACCGTGCTGAACTTATTGTAGCTCTCCATTGAAAAGGGGGAGAGGGTGTTCTTTGATGAATAGTGCTTTTTGAATTAAAGTTGGATTATTGAATTTTCCGCATCTCCCGGTAGGTATGGGTTATTATATTTAGTCCCATGAGCACTACAATTTTAGATCTAGATAACTGCCTTTCTGTCGGTTTGGAGTTCGACAAATTTAAGACAGAAACTTCTTGAGCCTGTCAAAAAATACATCGATTGTCATCCAAAACTATGTTAGCAATATTATGAAGCTTAGAAGGGGATTTACTTTTAAATACGCGCGGCATCACAACAAAAACTATGAAGAGCAGCTCGTATATCTACGATCCGCCAATATTGGAACACAGGAGAGGATTAATATTGTTTTTGCCGTTTTGCGGCCCGGCAAACGTCCTAGAGCAATATTTTGAGCAGTTTAAATGATAGAAAAAATATTAAATTCATCCGAATTAACCACATTTTTAGCACTATACCGCGAAACCTTTTCTTGCAATTTGTGCATCGCGTTTGTAAGAGTAGTGTCGTCAGCTTCTCCAGACTCGCCGTTGCAGCGGAAAAAGGGAAGATTCCAGCGTCTTTAAATATTCTCCAATCAACCCAGCAAAAATTTCAAGTCGATACTGTTGTCCTCACTGAATCGTTCGTTGGATGATTTCAGTAAATTTTTAGATTCGTGAACAGTGCAGTCACCGTTGCAAAACACACTTCGATTCTGTTTTTAGCAACTGTAGTTAAATAAAACTGCTCGAGTACCTGAGCTACACCAGGTCTATGGCGTCTCTTTTTGGAGATTTGACTTTCAGTTACGGACAAGATTGCGGTTGAATTGGCAATAGTTCGAAACATTGCATCTTTGCTCGGGACGTGGCTCAATTTAACCTCTTGTTCGACCCACTAGGAAATATTTGGCTGCTTGATGTTTTCTCCTTGCCGTTCCCGGCGTTGACGTCCCAGAAAACTTCGCTCTTACTGCGATACGGTAAGAGTATGCATGTTGATAAATGTTAACTTATCAGGGTAAAAGAACAGGAAAACTGTTTACTGTGGGAAAATTATGCAGTAAAGTATTGTATAGAACAGTACAGTAGAAGATGTAAGATTTTTTAACTCTTGATTGTGTACTTACAATATATGTCTACCGCTTACTCTTTATTCTCTGCGTTACATTACAATAGAGACTATCGCCGGTTCCGCTAATCGATAACGGACCCTATGTAGAATTTTCATTTAAGTTCGAGGGACCGTAGACGGGAGATGAGAAACAGTTTCTCTGTGTGGTTCCTGTTAAAGTTTGTTTCTCTTATCGAGATACCAGTATCGCCAGATTCCCCTTGCAAACGAAAACCCTGAAGATTTCAGCGATTCTTAAAATTGCCAAGCCATCCTCATGAGAATTTCGTACTGACGCGTTTCTCGACAGGAACAGGGCCATTTGAAAGTTGCAGTACATTTAGAGCTATATGGAATATCACACTCCCGTTTAAAAAACTCAATTAAAAGTTTTAAGCACAACCAGGTAAAAAAAAGTTCAATTATTGGAGCGACTCCGAGTCTGTTGCGTTTCACTTTTTACATTGTTTCCGTCACTAGAGGACGTAGTAGCTGAGTATCTTGCTATAAAGGGGCATTGTTGCTTTAACAGAAGGAGTCAGAAGCTTTAACTACTGCTTGGGTTATTTAGCGAGAGGTGCTTTCGCGAAAATCTTGCCATCGCCGTTCCCACTGTGGCGTTTCAGCAAAATCATTCTTCTGCTAGTGGGAAGGATTTGTATGTCAATAGGTGCTGGCGGACTTCAAAAAAGAAACAGACCAAAATTTTCGAGCACTACAACATAAGATTCGTAATGTATACCTAAAATAAAATTTGGACTCCAGTTTGCCTGCTGTTCATATAAAATTTTATGTACTGCACAGGACAGGAAAAAATTAAATTATGGTTTCTGAATTTGACATTTTAAATCAGTGTACTGTTCAGCATACTTCTATTAACTACCGTACTGTATGATTTTGGTTCCCGCTTGGACTGAAATATCAACATTTAACTGCAAACGCGAGTTTTATGGTTTTAATTATCATTTTTTGAACCAATATTAAATTTTCATTTAAATTTTTATAGAATAAAGACGGAAGACGATAAATATTTCGCTTATAGTTTTTTCTTACAGTAGGTCTCTGTAATAAAGATATCATTGTACCGGAGGACTGAATAAATACAGTGCAAGATCTTTTGATTTCGAATCCCTTAAAAGAGGATATCTGAACAGAAGAAATGTCTGGGGTACATCTGGTTACCGAGGTTTTTTGGACTAATACTAAGTCTCTGGAAGATTTATGAGATACCTGTACTGGTGGTAATGAAACTGCGATTGTGCAACTTCTATGCTTGAATGATCACCTTCGCTGTTTCACTGTGATTAAACGAGTCTGTGAAGCACAATTTATCAGTTTATCCCCTGTCTGTTAATTAAGCAGGCTCAGATCGAGCTAGTTTCGATGTGACTCATAAAGCAGCGGGAGAAAACAGTTGATTATTTCCCCAGTAAAGTACTGCAGTTTGCACACGTGTGTTTCTGGAATTTAATCCAAACTACAACTGAAAGAATAAAAGTTGTTTCATTTAGAAAGAAATATAACTAAAAGCATTATGTAGTAATAAAATGTATGTTGTGGTAAAAAAGTACTAATAAAAGTTCATTACTATGCAAAACAGGCACTGCACTGTACTTTAAAATCAAACTTATTTCGGCATAGAGATGGAAACACTGATACTGAGTCATCAAAGCTTTTCTTTTATCTGATTATCTGCTTGGGCGCAAAAAAGGAACATAAATGGAAGTGAACTACTTTAAAAAATCTTTTGACGGAGGAATCAGAGTTCTTGCTTCATGCCACCCGGCTAAGGTGTACAGAGCAGCCTCTATATCAACATCAAACAAAAATCCCATATTTTAACCAATAAGGCGGCTCTTGATCATTCTGAGACTCAAATTTAAGGGAAAGCATAATTTTTCCAGCAGAGAACACATAAAAGTCCGTTATCTCACTCCTTGAGCGCATAGCGATGAAAGCCTCTACCCTATAGTGGAATTGACTTAACCGATTTATCTCTTCAATTACGAGCTATAAATGATAAAAAAGATGTAAATCCACCGTTAAGTTCGGCTACGCAACATGTAGCTGTAAACAATCCGTATTATATTTGACTGTTGACTTGTGGACTGATCTAGTTTCTGAAAGCAGTAGATTATATATAGAAAAAAATTTCTGGTTGTGACAGTCTCGGTCCATTTTGAAACCAGGTAGAGTGCCTCACGATTATCAGGCCAAATAACTAACTCCTCCCCAACCCACAAAGGTCTTCACTTCCTCCTATAAGTCACTATCAGATTCATACTTCCTTTTTCTGAAAACTTCTAAACACTCTGAGCCCCGCAATATGATATAGTCACAAGCAAAAATAGTATCTAAGTATATTTATGATAT
Source organism: Kappaphycus alvarezii (assembly GCA_002205965.3). NCBI lineage: Eukaryota > Rhodophyta > Florideophyceae > Gigartinales > Solieriaceae > Kappaphycus > Kappaphycus alvarezii. Next base: position 785,434 of record NADL03000015.1, read on the forward strand.
AAGTTAATTTATAAATTTTAATAATCTTACTGTTTTCAGCAATTTTTGATGAATGAATTTTTCAACCAAAAGTTCTCAACTTAATTGACTTAGCCGGAAAAATAAATTCATTTAGTTTTAAATTAAATTTAATAACTCACCTTTGAAATCTCTATAAGTTATTCATCATCTTCCTGTTTCGTTAAGTACCATGTTTGTTATGGTCCTAAAATGAGAGTTCTAGCAGTTCATTTTCTTTCAACTGCTCTTGAAAGCTAACCATGACGGAGATACCGTCAAGAACGCATCTGAATCAATTCACTTTATTTTTTGGAGTCCGCCCAATTATTATTGCAGACAACTAGAATGAGTGAATCCCTAAGAAACTTTGGGATGATTATCTGATAATTTACAGAGGAATCCTCTGTGTTTGAAAGACATACAACATTGGTTTTGTCTGTTTTTCCCTCGCAGATGCAGATGAGAAACGTTTCTAAAGTGGTATTATATGTTTATTGAATTGGTGTCTAAATTGAAGATGTTGAGTGCAGTCTTTATTTATTCTGCAACAATTGAATATCTACTGAATTCATTATTAGGACTGCAACATCTGCTGAATTTACTTCAGCAGATGTAGACTCCTTATAATGTAGAAAGTTCATTTTTATCTCATAGGCTCTGCATATAGAACTTAAAACTGCGTTTTCGAGCTATTTTTTAATAAGTAATGGCACAGTTACAAATTTCATAATACTGATATCCGATACGAAATATTTCTCTGAATTTTTCAGGTAAAATTATTGGAGCTAACTACCCTTTCCCTCGCTACATAGGACTGGTCTTTTTTCGAAAATAGTCAATTCTAAACTGAAAATTGCGCTTTAAATTGGTCAAAAATGTGTTGCTGGTAAATAAAATCTTGGTTATGAAACTTTAAAGTTTTCTGATCGTCCAAACTTTCTAGTTCTTTTTGACCAACTCAATCTCAAAACCGGAACACTAAAAAAATTTTAAAGGATTTAAAAGTATTGAAGTAATCTATTAATAACTTATAATTAGTGGGTATCCCTTGTTCACAGTTTGACATTTTCACTAAACTAAATGATTGCATGATTGAAGACTCTGGGGTATAATCTCCTTCTTGAGTAATTTTCGTATATCTCCCCTTCAGTAAAGTACAAGTGCAGCAAAGGAAGGTTTTTATGGTACATAGAGCTCTGGAAACTAAACGTTGCTGTCGACAAGGAAACGAAAAGTACATCAGTGTATTTTCATAAAAACAAAATTTTAATGAAACCACTCTAAACCAAATATTGTTTCCTATCGGTTTGCACTCTATCATGCAACACTCCAGTGGAATTTTTATTATTCAGCAATATTTGCTTCTTGTTATGGAAATGATTGAAATTATTTTGGTGACGGAGGAGTTCTGATTATTGCCTCTATCGTGTTGAAACCATCAGCTTCTCTCCCTGTGTTGTACGCTATTAACAAAAGTTTCAGGAATAAGATAAATGCTTATCTCCATTAATATAGAGGCAGTAAGGCAACTTCAAATGATGTGAAGTCTTTTGAACTTTCCCAACAAGACGCCAGATCTCGTTTTGGAAACCAGTGGTACCATCTGAAATGGGCCCTTGGATACGTCAAAAGCAGAGCACCAATTTTTAATAGTCCAAGCAGCATTATCAATCAAAATTTCGGCGAATTAAATGCGGAGTGGTCTTTCCTCAGTATAATTACGTACTTATTACCATCTAATCTTGAACCAATCTCTATGCAGTCGAATTTCAATAGGTCATTGGGCTTCATGAAAAGAGTGTGAGAATTTACGGGTAACTCTATCCCCTTCAGCCGTACACAAGCATTGAATACGAGCGCGCACAAAGAACCGTACATCATATGTCATTGTAGAACAATAGTGTTAATTTCGCAGAATCCTTACCGTAGAATTACATCTGTGGGGTCCAAAGGGTCCATTGTAAGCAATAAGACAAAACCGAAGCTGCAGAACACCTCATCCATCATAAGTATATACTACTCCTGCCTCTTTCCCCCACAAGTCTTCCGTTCCTTTTGGAGGGTAGGTATATAAGGTAGGTGTTGCTGCTGTCCCCAACGATTTCTTGTGCTTTAGGCCTCTGGGAAACTTCAGATGAGACGGATAAAGTTCCGATATCCGGGCCAAATTGCATATTTAGCGTGGGGCAGACATCTGTCGTAAAATTTCAGCACAGATATTATTTGTTCCTTTGAAATTTATGCACGCGAAGTTGTATAATGAAATGCGTAGTGAAAATCGAAGGAAATTCCGGAGGCTTTCTGTGAGAGATCTTGAATCACTGCGAGTAGATTGAAATTGAAAACTAAGGTGTTATGGTCTCTACAGAGTTCGAACCCCTCAAATGTAGCAGCCAAGAAGTGCATGCGATCGATCGTGACAATAAAAGAATAAGCATTCTTCTCTATGACGTATCACCCCAGTTGCGTGGGGTTAAACCGCGCAGGAGAAACTCCAGAAGCTCATGAGACTGTTCTACACTGGTCTTTGAGAGATAGCTTCTTGGAACTTGTGTTGCAAGATCGGATTAGAAGGTGTCGGAGGAGTCTGTGTAAATTCACTGGCGCAGCTTTATACCTCTATGCGTAGGTCGACCTGTTCAGAGACGGCTGTTTTGCAGGGCTTCGACGTTGTTCGTTCGGTTGGTCTTTAATCCAAGACATGGAGATGTATGCGTCTAGCAGCTCAATTCGTGCGTTTTCTAGCCCTACTTTGGCCACATTTCATAAAAAATGTAACGGATCAATGAGGGTAGCAAAATTTTTAAAGCTATGATTTAGTCACTGCATTGCTCATAAGAACTTCTGTATTCGAGCACCAGTCTTAGGCTCCGACATGTAGAGGAGGCCATTCATGTGACTTGGATCGGAACGGGTGCTTTTCGATGAGATGGTGCGGTCGCACTATCAAAGAAACGTAGCATATGACAGGCAAATAGTAGGGGGTAATTTGATACCGTACTCTGACCAAAACTAGAACAAATCATGTATTTTATAAATCGATTCCGAATTTTTTTTTAGCGTCACAACCATTTTATCGAACCAATGGAGAACAGTAAACGGGAGGGATGAAGGATGACTTTCTGCGAGTCACGGCTGTAGATACGCAACTGAAATTTTGCCCAATTAAAACGCGCGGTATGTTATACATTATATCAGGTTTAATTAATGATTGGGGTGCTGATGAGAAAATTTCGAAAGAAAGCTGCCGAATTCCATGCCATAAGTCAAGTATACCATACAATGTGGATCCATCCAGTTTGTTTATTCATACTCCAAATTTAGCATCGGGTATTGGTGGACGATGGTGCACCTTTTGAATGTACTAAGTTCGATTGTAATGTGGAACTTTTCGTGTCCTGTTTTAGTGAATATCAAAGGAGCGCCGTCCGATGCTGGCGTTGGGCTGGAATAGACAATGCCACGACTGATTATGCTTGTGATAGATAGCTGCAATAATTCCTTTTGTTATCACGAAAATTTACTAGGCAGAAAGCATATTTAGCGTGCGTGGTAGGCCAAGTAGATCATTAGAGGCCTTACTTCGCCTGGGGGCCAGCAGAAACACAAACGCAAAATATATCAATTTTTGTATTAACTGAATCCTGGAGCTCCTTAACGTCGTTCCTTCCCATCTCAATTGTTTTTGTTCTCAATGAGCGCTGCAGCGCCACAGAAGATCCCACTATGCTGATATTTATCGATATGATTGAGCAGGAAGGGATCCAGCAGAGATTATGGGTCATTTATTGCTTCGTTATAGTCTAGGCTCGGTCGGGAATGGTTAAGAGGCTCGTTTTTGAAAAACTTTCCGTCCACAACTCAGTTTATTAGGGCAATATTAACTCATGTTATGCTTCCTGAGCAGCTTTAAGTGTTATAGTTCCCCGAATAGGGAGAAGTCAACACTATACAGGGCGGAAAAGTTAGCCTGTAGGGGTACTTTGGTGTCAATTTCCAAGTTTTTTAGGACTGGAAGACCAACTAGTACATCTCTGTATGCCAGTTCTACATCTGTAACCAAATACTTCTCACCAGTTAATGCTAGTTGGCCTGCTGCGAGATGCAGAACAGTTTTCGGGGCAGTCTAGGAATGCGAGAGATTGAAATAGCGTGGAATTTTACCAGAACGAAGGGCTGCTTTTAAGCATACCGTTTCGATTGAGGTAAGCTTGCCGATACCTCTGAGTACAGTAGCCAAGGCAAGAGGTGAGAAGATGCTATCATCTTTACCCTTTTCGCACCCCCTGCTATGGTCATGGTTCATGACGCTGGGTAAAGGGAGACTTAATATTTCTATCTATGGTTGCCAAGGCATCCGATAGTTCCCATTGCCGTACCCTTATCGTTCAAGGATTTTTTCGCTGTTGTTAGTATTCTCGTTATTCCTTATGAGTCATTTTCGGCGTTTGGGGGTCTCGGGCAGCTCTTGTAGTGCAATGCGCGGTAATCAGGCCTTCACTTCGAGTTATGGGATTCTGTCGGACAATAATAAAACCAAAAACCACAGAAAAGACTCACAGGGTGTTCGCTGTCCCTGTTTTTCTTTAATCATCCTGCGATGAAGTAGCAAAGCTCGCCGAAAAGGAGAATTTGGGTTAGTAGAATGGTGATGATTCCTTAAACGGCTGGACGGTAGCTTTTTCTTCCTTGTTGTAAGCCCGGACCGTTATCCGCGGAATTATAGAACCTTGCGAATAATACGATCAAAAGAACCGAGGATAACAGAGTGAAACCCCGGGCAAATAGTAATATAAGTTTAGTTATCAACACTGATAGTATTCCTTGGAGGTAAGGGTGTTGCTAACAACTAAAAATCTTGATTTCTTATTTGTATGTAGACGCTGGAGTCCATAGAGCCAAGGTTGATTAAACTCCACAGACGAACAATACAATGATTACTACAATATTGGATAGAGAGGAGGAAAAGGTGCAATATTAGGGGACAAACGGGCCATATCCAAAAGTTACCGTATGCAAGGAGTTGCAGAGGCGCAAAGAGGGAGTTAAGTTCAGAGTCAACACCGGGGTAGCTGTTATTTCGGGGGCCCTAGTGGAAAGGTAGGTATAAATACTATTCAAGTAGGCTAGAACTATCTAGGAGCGGTCGGTACGTAAATTCAATATCATCCACGCAATAAATATCCATGTAAGAGATGAGTTATGTCAAGACTTGGCCCAATGGGGGCATTCTGGTGATTGTACAATACTACAATCAATTGGGCTTGAAAATAAACATAAATTCCCTCAATGTGGAGTACAGTAACTGCTGTTAGCATTGGCAGACTTGTCCAAAATTAGATCAAGAAAAGAAAACAAAATCAGCTCTGCCAGTACTGGTGCCAATTGCGCAACGCGGAGCCGTAATTCCTCATCTCTGTAACAATGATCGCAACCGTCGACTCTATGCTTCATGCCCTCAGATCTGCAATGGATAGTAAGGCGGAATGGTGGTCCAGAAGGCTTTTTGTCACGTTAGTCAGGATTCGAATTCTGTTTCTTGTCATTCACCGAAGTTTGGGCCTTCTTCTCAGTACGGATAGTACTGCCACGTTCGTTAGTGCGCTTCGGCTGCTTAACATGTGGGCCAATTTCAATAAATCGAAAGCCCTTGAAAATATCAAACTAGCGGTTAGTGAAACCATAAATTATGTGTGAGGTTTTTTAAGATTAGATTTTGGTCTTGATTAGAGTGAAAATGGTCGTAAGGTGGATATTGTATGCTTCATAGCTACTGTATCTCCTGGTTATATTTGATGATCCAACCATATCAATTGCGAAATGGAATGGTAAGATAGGAGACAGAAGTATTCTCCATCCTAAATCGTGCGTTAAGAGTAGATATGTCCATTTCTAACTCAGCCTTAACTGTTGCGTCCGATGATGATAGGTCTACCATCTCTTTAGATACTTCAACTTTATGATCAAGAAGAACAGATAGCTTATTTGGTTCGCGGTGCGACACCAGTTGTATCATAAAATGAGACCTAGTACGACTTCTGACGCATGATAGTCAGGGTATGGACAAAACTTATGATTGACTGAACAGATTGATTCTGTTGTTAGGACTTCAGAAACGACGAGACATCCATCACGCCCTTATATCTTTATCATATTAGTGGTACTTGAGGAGAAACTTGCGAATGATACATGCATCTGACTTGTTGAGTCGGGGGTAATCCACTGCATTCGGAGCAATCGACGGGTGCATTGTCTTGACAGTGGTTGATGGCAAGTCTTTCACCACCTATGTTGTCAGACGAGTGTAGGTAGGGTGGTAAAAGGGTGATCTACTGGGTAGTTAAACGTATGGGCGTTAGTAGTGATCACTGTGACCGATCTCCGCGCGAAGGTTGTTGTTGGATACTCCCTTCCGAGTGATTTACTGAAATATTACTATGTGGGTTTAAATATCGCAGAATAAGTCCTCCCAATCGGCACAAATTTGCAATTTACCAGCGTCTACGACGCTTAAATATCAGTTGTATTGACTAAAGTACTGATCTAAAGAGTTTATCCCTAAATGGATCGAAATTAATCTGATCGATCCATACTATTCTTGGCGTCATAATACAACGCACTTGGTACTGTACGGAGAGACACTTGTAACTGTACGATAACGCACATGTTCCATATCAGAGAGCCAATAAACACTCTGTTTAACATACTTTACTTCTTTTGGCGCCCTAATTGTTCTAGAGCTGATTGAAGACGCAATAGATGGCGCCGTCCACTTTTCGTCATTCAATCCCAACTTATCTCAAATTTAGTCGGTAGAACAATTGTTGGTAATGCTCGGTGGAAAAGTCGTTAGAGTAAATACCTAAACATTTTAAACTTTTCGATCTGAAGAACTTCATATCAGTCTGTAAGGCGAGACCGGGTAGATAAGATAAATTTAGTGAGAAACATGATTTGTGGACGGTGTGCATTAACAAATCTTTCATAGATATCTACAGCGTGAAAAACTATGAATCACCCTTGTTTTTGAAATAAGACCGGAAAAAACTAAAATGAAAACTATATCTGACCAATAGTTTTTGTCATTACGTTTAATATAAAAGAGCGAACTATCGACCAAAAGAAAATAATTTTCGATATATTACTGTGTGATGGTTAGATGTGGAGGGAGAAGAAACTATGAATTAATTAACAACATTGTCTAAAAACGCATTTTGAATCTTTTAATGGTCTTTATCGCACCCGTGAGCCTTTCTAGCATCCAAAAAATACTTTAACATGCCTCTTACCATAATTTTGGAAACAACAATTTTCCAGTTCTTTCAATTCAATCAAAATAGCTGCCCATAATTATTGACACTGTCTTTTTGCTTCATTCTACATAATTAGCCCTTATTGCAAAGCTATAAACATTTTAGATTAGATTGCGGTCGGGAATTCTAGAAGTTCAGTTCATAATTGATAAAAATTTCTGTGCAAAACAATTTCTTGTAACGTTTTAATTGTATATGGGCATATTATCAGGCTGCAACATACACTCGGAGGGGTTTTTCACTTCAATAAATGGAAGCAAGTAATCTTCTAGTTTCCTCATGTATTTTTCAGCACTTTGCCTCCCTTTGAGGACGGAAGTTGAAGATCTATCTCTCTCTGAAAATCCGACCCAAATCATTAGCCGATCTTCTCCATGCTGACGGTCTTGTAAAACACTTTATTCTTTTTCCGTGGTCATACCAATTAAAATTCAATATGTAGGGCCTATCTACAGTCAATTTTTTCTCATCTGAAAAAAGATCCGTTCCTGTTCTTACATCCTCTACAGTACCCTCTCCTGTGTGTATCAAATTCACCCATTCTAGAAATGAAGGCAATCTCATTTCATACGCATCCGCAAAGCTATATAAGGAAAATAGGTCTATCCCTAATGCCAATGTTTATCCGTACATGTTGCATAGATAACTTTTGCGGCATGTCTATGCTCCCTTGATGATCCGTTTATGTCACATAGAATTCCTCATTTGGAATTGTACTGGATGATCTCTCTAAACAGGACAAAGAATACATTCATTGAAATAAAGCTGTATCATTTATCTGGAGTCGTACCAGGCCAATCGAGGGTTTCAACTTTTTGAAAATTTAAAAATTGATCAGTAATCGTGCAAACGGTATTGGTTTACCGGTACCCTCTCAAAATGTCCGCTTTCGAAGGCGTAGGTGAGGATGTCATATGAAAGATACTTTGCGGTTGGATCAGCATGTGAGAGGAAGTCGAGTCTGCGAGGAAAGTTTAAATACAAAAAAGGGACAGGTTTGGTCGAGAAGTGGAAATATTAGATACGGAGGATGAAGTGGAATAATAGTTCAGGGTTGAGTAAAACTACGTATTTTGGGAGATGCCCCTTTTCGATTATGTAATTTACGCAACTCTGCTTGCAACAAGGTCATATTGGGAAAACATTCCCATCTCATGTAAATTGCGCAGGGCTCAAGTGCTTTGCTGCTATTGAGTGGCTAAGATAGTGTTCAATGTATAGCTTCAAATATATTTTTTGTTGTACTAAAGAAGATAACTTTCTTGAAACAACCTGTAGAACGACAACTTCAGTTAAAGGCTTTCAAAAAACTGTAAGGAACTGTCACATATTGCTTCGAGCTTGCGCACTACGCTTCAACTACGAGCTACTGTTGAGTGTTTAATGGTTTGAGTTTGAGTATTTTGCAGTGTTCGGGCTCTTATTGAGATTTTTAGTTTAGTTTCTTCTAGTAATTATTACTGTACTCAAGCTTTAAAGTGTTGTTGCCTTGTTTTATGTACACATTAGATGTTCTGCGACCTATGCTGGAAGCTCATCAGTTATTAATGCGAGTAGTAGGGGGAATTCTACGGGGGAACTCTGTGGCACCAAGGAAGGAGAAATGGAGTAGTGAGGGCAAGAGAAAGATTGTTTTTTGTACATAATGTGCAGGTTTTCTAGAAAACCTGCGACTTCAATTTCTTTAGGATAGATTTAACCCTTCAAGAGCGATCTAGTTTTTCAATAAAGGACGATATCTTTGTCGGTCTGGTCCCGACTCAGGCGGACCAACAAAGTCAAAACCATTGCTTAACACTGGAGCCTCCCAACCTGCAGTCCAAAGCGTCCCCGAACCTTTGTTCTTTTAATCTTTTATTCAACTATTCAACTAACGTTCCCAATGAACAACCATAAATTAAGTCAACCCTACTAAACTGCTTCAGAGACTGTGACCCTTGCGGACATGTATCGCCACATGGTGGTTCTCCTCATATCACATACTACTGACCTCAGCCTCGGGAAATCAATTCATGCCCTGCATTACAGCGGGTATGTGGTTCCTTCACCACACAGAGGTAGGCTATTTGTAGACAATGTATTGCCGTAATTTTCCAACTGGGCGAGGAGGCGAAAGAGAATTACGTTAAATTTGTCAAAGAGACCGAACGCGAAAAATGTCTCAATGTTAAGCGCTTGCATTCCGAGAGACCAAATAATCTTTGTAACGCAGTTTTGTGTGTATTTAAAGCTTCAAATGACCTGTTCAGGTCACTACCAACCGAAAATCAGAAAAAATTTTCAATCTTGAACAGGTGGATAAAGTTCCCTTCGCACATACTATTGCGAACGCCTTTTTCGCGTAGTTCTGGTGATTAGACTTTGGCAGGGGGTGAATCTTAAATAGATTCAGTGAAAAATATCTTCATGGTCGATTTGCGGAGCAGAGCGGAATAATCCGTAAACAGACGCGTTGTTACGGCCAACAGGATACATGGCAAGGATTCCTTCTGATTCTGATGACAGAATTTATTTTTTACTCTGCATTTTTTATGTCCGACTATTTGCCACAGAGTCACCTTTTTGTAGGTCTCGTTCTGTAACCCGAGAAGAGAGAATAAGTAAGATGCCGCTGTCACCGAAAGCACCTTTACTGGTATTAGCGCTGCGGATGTGAATAATTATATGACAGGCCGTGTCTCTTCGTTGCTCGGGTCAGTGGGGGGGGGAACTAAGATTTCCGCGGGCCGATGCTCTGTGCCCGGGATGAGGAGAGGCACTTTGTAGTGACAGTCGAGCCCGGTGGCACGGAAGACATGGTACGCGAGTGCGTTGCGGAGGGCATTGTGCCGGTGTGTGCGCCCGAACCCGGCAGGGCAGAGGTTTGTCGTGTAATCGCCGAGGTGGTCCATGCTTCGCTTCCAATGCTGACAGACTGTCGGGAGTGAGTCGGTGTTTATCCGCGCAGGAACAATTCGAAGTTTCAATCAGCAAAGCTAAAGGAAGCCACCGGACTGAAAGAGCGCAAGGTGTGGAAGTTTATCCCCGAGTCTGAGGTACCGAAGGATTCCAACGTACTCTGTGGACGGTTTATCCTAGATTTAAAGAACGTCGGGAATAAGGATGAAACTGATAAGGCCCGTTACATTTCCCAGGCCTATAATGACATGGACAAGCCGTATGTGGTGCATGATATTGCAACACTTCGCTCATCTTCTATTCGTTTGATACTCTCTGTTGGTGCTATCAAAGGATTCCACGTGTTCTCTCATGAAGTAAACCAAGCGTACGTTGAGAGCAAAGATAAGCTGAGCAGACGCATCTTTATCTTACCGAAACGCGAGTATCTGGACACGCTCGGTATAGCCGAGGATGAGTTACTTGAACTTCTCCGGCTGTTGTATGGGACATGCGATTCTGGCGATTATTGGGGATTAACTGTCCATTTCCACGTTGGATAGGACCTGAAGATGTCGCCAACAGTTGGTGATCCTGCACTCTACTTGAGGGTATCCGATGGAGAACTCGAGGGATTGATAGGGATATACGTTGACGACAGCCTACACGCGTGAACCCCTGATTTTGAGAGTCGAACTCTCGAGAGTCTCGAGAAGTTCGACTCAAAACCCGCGTCTATGACAACTTTCATTTCTTCGGCACGGTAATTAGAACCACAGGGCCATCTCAATTCGAGGTTTCTCAAGTGCGCGAAGTTGATAGGCTTCCGATGGCAGCAAAGGACTGTACCTTCGAATAATTTCGAAAGCTCCGCGCCATGCTGGCTTGGTTGGCAAACACGCACCCAGAGCTGTGTTGTCTGATCAATAGAGCTGCGTAGGTAACAGAAGTACTTTCTCCAATGCAAGATTGCAGAGTTCAACAAGGCAGTCAAGTTAGTAAAGGGTGGTGCAGTTTCAGCGCTTAAGTACAGTCCACTGGACAGTGATTCACTGTGCATCAAGATGTACGCAGATGGTTCGTTTGCAAAAATGATGACTTTTCCTCTCAACTGGGATACATAATTATTTTAGCAGACAAGTCTGGGGCGGCACACGTACTTGACTACTCTAGTAAGAAGTCTAAAAGGGTTTCAGATTAATCATGGGAGGAGAAGTGTATGCTTTAGCAGATGGTTTTGATCGCTCATTTATATCACGAAGAGATATGGAGTTAATGCTCGGACAGAATATTCTCCTGCATCGCTTTACGGACTCGAAGCAGTTGTTCAATTCCATCACGAGGGGCCAGCCGACGACCGAAAAACGATTGATGATCAAAATCCTAGCAGCTCGGGAGGCCTATAAGGTTAGTGAGATAACCCAGGTTGGGTTGATCAGCTCGGATGGTGATCCTGCGGATTGTTTGTCCAAAGTAAAGGACAATTGGATGTTGATATCACTACTGGAGTCTGGTATAGACACTTGTGCTGTTGTGCTGTTCAACAATGGATAGTGCGAACGAACAAGCTCCCAGCATTGAAAATGCGGGTGTGAAGGTGGTTATGACTGGAGATTACGGTGTTGCTCGCTTGTGTTTTGGTAGTGTTGGTTTTTATTGAATTACATGCCTACAAATTTACCGGCGACGGTGCTGATAAATAACTAGGACTGTTACTCGGCCGAGTGGAGTCCGAACTTCTCCGGCCGCTATTGTTTCGTTCGTAGAACTTCTTTGTCGTACTTCGTTCCGCCGACGGAAGGAGCGCATTGCGAAGAACCAGGTCGGTCAAAGGTCTGTCTGCGAGCCAGGCAAGGCAACGCAATAAAAAACTACTGTACTGTATTTGATGTAAAGAGGGAAAATTGGGGTATTTTAATGATTGAAAAATAGGTTAGCCTATGTTCCAAAGCGCCTTCGAACGCATTAACCTTTTTCAATAATTGGTACAGTGGTCGGCATGGGGAACCAAGGAAAGGAATACTGTAAATCCGGTTCAAGGTCATAGAAGGCTTGCTTTCGTTAAATGAAGTTATAAACTGCGGTCTTTGGGTCTTTTTTGAGCGTCCTTGTGCCCTTCCTCCAATTGGCCCCCGCTACACACTACTGTACGACACCAGGTGTAAGCCATGATATATTTCAAAACTAAAATACCACACAAATCCCTTTCCGTGAATTCACTTGAGAAGGGGGAAATTGGGGTGCTTTGCATAGTTGTAGAGTAATTAGTTCGCAGTAATTGTATCGATAATATTCAAGGGTATTTACAGTTACCCTAAATGTTACAATCTGGGTACATACTTTCTTGTCTTCCACTTGTGTTTCTGAAAGTGGAAACTTCTCGGGCAGATGGTACCCCCTGATTGGTTACTTTTCTACCCTACCAGGGGCTCCCAAGTGGCAAGTTTTCGAAAGCCCCCAATAGGGCCAGTAAATGCACCATACTCTTTCTCAATCCGAACAATGTCGTCCCGCATTTCCCGCTTCTACCAATTCTGTGGTCCAAGTTTGTTCCGGTCGAAACCCCGCCGCCCACCTGTGTCACCCTCGCAAACTTGCCTCTCTGCAAACTTGTCCCACAACCCGCCGCCGTAACCGCTTGTGCCGACTGTGTCCATGTCTACTATCCCTCCACGCAAAAACCCGACCCCAACCGTGACCGCAACCTCAGCGATTCTACCGTAGCCCATTCTCAAATCAACCCATCACGTGCTCATTTGACCCTACAAGTGCCGACCTCCTCGCCGTAGCGCTCACACCTACCCGCGCACCATGCAACGATTCACCGCCTCCTCGCTATCCAAGGCGCACCGCATGTTGCGACCCACCTTTGTTACAGCCTCCCGCGCCTACCACGACAAAGTTATTGATCACTATGAGAACCCAAGGTAAGTCCGACATCCTCACACGTTACCACTTGAGTCCGACTTCCTACACCGATCTGGCATACTCACCTTCCTCCCGATGTTGGCCTTTACTTGATGCGCGCTGCATCCACAGAAATGGCAGCCTTGATAAGGATGACAAAAATGTTGGCACGGGTCTTGTCGGCGCACCTGCCTGCGGCGATGTCATGAAATTGCAAATCCGGGTCAACGACGATGGAGAAATCGTAGAGACGGCGTTCAAGACGTTTGGTTGTGGTTCGGCAATTGCGTCGTCGTCTTTGGCTACGGAGTGGGTCAAGGGAATGAACATGGATCAGGCAGGGAAAATTCGCAACAGTGACATCGCAAAAGAATTGCGGTTACCGCCGGTCAAGCTGCACTGTTCTATGTTGGCCGAGGATGCCATCAAGCAGCAATTCAGGATCTCAAGGAAAAGCAAGGTCACGGTACCGTTGCCAACTGAAATGAGAGATAGGGCTCAAATGCGCGGTTTCTGGCAAGGGCCCGCCGGACGAACCCATAGGTAGCTAGCGCGTGACAGGTGTGGGGTTCGAGGATGTTTGAATTCAGCGAGGATTCGATCCGCCGCTCCGCGCTCGGCGATCTTGCCCGTCTCACGCATAGAGTTTCCCTAGAGAGTAGTGATTCAGATAGTGCAGACACGACGGGTTTTGCAAAGGTGGCTGAACATGTGCATAAATTACGACTGATTGAATCATTCTTTCCTATGAATTTGTACCAATCTGTGAGCTGAGTTGCTCGGCTGGAAAGTGTTCGGTGCAGGGAGGTGAACGAGCGTTTCTGGTCGGATGACCATCTCCGAGAGGTCACGGCCTGCATACAACTGCCCGACATCGTTTACTCGGCAAGCAGCTGATAGAGGTGGCAACTCTGTAGCAACACGGAGGTGCACTCTATCCTTTTCATCTCATCTAACCGACACAGCTAGCAGCGAACGTGCAGATCTCCAAGTCATTCCTTGACCGAGGCATGTGATGAACAGCCGTCGCATTCGAAGTCGCAGGGAACACGACTGAAGCTTCAAGACAGATCGACCCCCTCGCCACGTGAAGCGCGTGGTGGCCCGTCACCCAGCGTCTTGACAAAACTCTCTATAAAGCTCTCATGTCAATGTAATGGGTCTGCCTCATGGTAGCCCAAGGGCAAGCTCATCCGCCAGGAGCGCGATCCAACTTCTTTGTGCTTAAGCATGTTCTTACAGTCTCAGTAGTCAACTGTGGTGGGAAAGATGGATGGTCAGGCTGCTCCTTGGTAGTTCGTGAGCGATTCTGAAAGTTTCGGACACGACTACCGGCAAGCCGGTGGTTGCTCCAGAGAGTTCACAGTTTGGCGGGGACCGCAGCCAGCAACCTTACGGCGTACACCGTTCGGAGCGATTGGGGGATGTTGCAAATGCAACGGAAAAAATTAGAAAATGTTCGAACACATTATGTTCCCAAGCCCAGTCTCCTTTAGTAAAAAGCGAAAAGAGAGTTTCATGACAGGGGAACGTGTTCTGACCGAGGGTCATTGCGGTGAGGTTGGGTGTGGCGTATTCGATATATATAGCATTTTCCAATCGGCGGAAGTCGCCGGCGGAGTGGCAAACGTTCGAACAAAATTCCACATTCAGTTTTCTAGGTTCCAGCGGAGGTTCCAGCGGTGGTCACCTCTGGAACTCGGAAATTTCAATAAAATTAAAGTTCTCATTTCAAATTTGGGCGGCTAACCAGACCCAACTTAAACTACGCAGTATCCATCTCGTGAATTCCACCTGGTGGAACACTAACGTTCTTGGGTGAAAACGGTTATAATTAAATTTTCAATTTCAAATCGCTTACATATTTTTACCAGAGGTACCGAAGGAAATAATGCAGTGCTGTATCTACTGTACATTCTAAAATATGCAGTAATACATTGCAAAGCTTACACTTACTGTCTGTTCCGACCTGACAAAACCTTTAAGACAAGCTGTCCCAGCCAATATTTCGTATAAATAGAGCGACACTGCCGCTATCATCACCACCGCTGATGCGACCTCTATTCTTAATGCAATAAAATACTTAATGCATTAAAATTTATTCTACGTACCGGTAGAAGGCGCACGCCGCGAGTCGACGAACGGTTGGTCGCCTCGTTAACTATCCCGAGTCAAGCGATTGTCAAACATATCTTGTTTCATCTATGCACTGCGATTCGCACTGCGTCACAGGGTGTCTCTCTAGGACAAGAGTTTCTGCTCGCTCTCGAAACCAAAAAGCGTTTGTTAATGCTCCCCCCTCTCTGAACGCAAAACCCTGCTTCAGTCTGCCGTTGCGTTTGTTGCTACTTTGTTGTCTCTCCCGGGGCATTAGCATTCGTTCTCGCGCCTCGTTCCCCGTCCTTTCACGTCTCTTCCTCTGTCTGGATAATTGAGCGTTGCCGCGATCTCGATCTCCATGTCCTCAACGATCCCGTGATTCTCCAGTGCATACAATGTAGCACTGCCATGGACAACCAGGGGAATCACGTCAGCATATGCAGCTCTGGCCAGGGTATAATTACCTTACGCCACAACACGCGCGGAATTCCTTGATTCGCCACCTTTTTCCGGCCTTCTGGGCTCACCATGCAGCTAGACTTCCCCTTTGTCATCCCCAGTACTTCCCTCCGTCCCTCCCCCTCCTGTTTCGACCTCCAGTGCTGCCTTCGGGCAGTGCTCTCTTCTGGCAACCTTCCGTCAGCCGTGACCGTCCATAATGTAAACGTACGCATTTCCGACTTATCACCCGTCTCCCGTCGCGTGGCTCAGGCTCCTTAAACTGCCGCTGAACCCTCCGACAATTACAAGATGCGCACCCACATCCGTCAACTCCTGCAGGCCCTCACCTCTCAGACTCAGCTGAAATACCCTTTCTAGATTGAGAGGTCAATCCGTTGGCCTTCGACACTCTAGTTGCCCCCCTCTTCCCTTGGTACTGTCCGGCTCGCTCATGTCGTGCGATCATCACTCCCCTCCGGATCCACCTTTGCTGCTATTCTCCACTATATTCTCAAAAAGGTAAGCTGTGTGCTCTGGTCGGATGTGGCTGCCGCCATCATCGCTGGCATCTCTTCGACCTGGGAAACCTCTTGCTCACACGTACGATTTTGTAAGGCAGTGTGCGGTTAAACCCTCGTGAGCAAGAGGCGCCTTCCTCCTTCCACAAACACACTGGCCTCGCGCACCTCGTGGACAAACAAGGTAGCACGGTGGAGACAGTTTCTCCGCATAAAAATGGAATCGTCAGGATGACACAGGGGCATGGCTGGCATGCTCTTAACATGTGACAGAGGAGTAGGAGGAAAGAAGGGGGCGGGAGAGTGGGGTCGCGTTCGTCAGAAGTAAGTCTCGACTAGTACAGCGGGGGAAGGGGGAAGGACTAGATAGCTCTGCCAATATTTTCTCGGACCGTAGTAGCAGTGCTACCAACCGCGGAGGTGCCCATAGCGGAAGTGGGCAGTGACATGGGTTTAGCTGAAGGCGGATGCAGCGGAGCAGTGGACGAACGTGAAGTTGTCGCAAAGGTGTCGACTCGGCCCTACATCTCTGAGGGATTGACGACAAGCGAGTAGCATAACTGCTCTAGTGTCTCGGTAGGAAAGTGTCCAGAAGATGGGCGAGAAGAGGGGCGCAGCAAAGGAGAGCGCAGGTCCGATGGCCCTTTGGAGATGAACATAGAGGAAAGAGGGAGAGTTGTTTCCGATCTGCTTTCCTGAGACGTAACTGGTGGAAGCACTGGGGCGGGGAAAGTTATGGTTAAAGCACGGAGTGAGGAAACCGGATCGAGGGCGGAAAACGTAGAGTCAAAGCAAGAGAGGAAGAGCGATAGGGCACAGAGCTGCGGAAAGCGCAAGAAAACGAGGCGCCGATATGGGTCCGATATGGGCCGTGCGCATGAGTACGAGGACTGGGAAGAAGCAAAGACTCTACCCAGCACGAGGGAGAGGGGCGCAACACGCAGGAGAGGGAGAGTCGGGTGGAGACGCTCAAGGTCCCCATTCGGACCTTTAATTCATCCCCTCTTCACGTGTGTTCTTGTGACTCAGTGCGGCTGTCAGGTGGGAGTTTTAGTATGTTGGGGAATAACACAGGGTCATAATCGTGAAATGACAGACAGAGCCAGCTGAGGCGATGATATGGTTAGTCTGTGTTTTCCACTCTCCGCTTATCTCCCGGACTTTGACTTTGCCGAACTGGTCTTTTTCTTCGAAATCTTATTGTCAAAAGGATATATGCCTGCTCACCGCCAACAACATTGCACAGTATCATCAGGTCGTTAGCACATAGACTCGTTTGCAAGTGGAAAAGGAATAGGCGTGATATCCATGAAGCCAGACGCAGTGGGATTGAGTTCCCCAAGCGCCGTTGATGTCCCTCTCGAAAAAGTCGAATCTGAGGGACGAAGGATGCTCAATTACGGCACGTACCTAATCTCTCCTTGATCTCTACACGATGGCGACTAAATTTGTCGTCAGGAGAGAAGCGACCTGTGCGCAGTTTGAAAGTAAGCAATACAGAGAGTTAGCCTTTGGCAGAAGATGACGGTGACGAAGCTCGAGTAGAGTGTTGGAATAAGCCCACTTACATGGATGTGCGCTTTTTGTTGGGAGACCCTTGCGCGATTTTTTGAGAGTGTAGGATCCATCTTCAGCTTTCATGAGATACATGGCTGGCAAAGGTCGGTGAAGACTGGACTCGCTTTCTGTTTCAGTTGCGGACGATGTGTGATGGACGCGAAAGAAGAGATCAAGGACGGTGTGGCGTGTGCAGATGGGTCTGAAAATGTCGTTGTCACGAGGAGTCGGGGACTATTAGGCGATCAAGCGTACAGTACGCATTGTACAGTATCAATAGTCCGTAGACTGTAATTTCGTTGATGTCAAATGTTCATTACAGAAGGTTGTACAATCTACAATCTGCCGCTGGCGCCAGCAACCGCCGTCGGACCAGTCGTTACAGTGCCTTACTACGTGTTGATTGTACAACACGGGCTTCGTGTGTGTGGTTTTGTGTAATTCGCGACAGACCATGTAGGGTTTTGTAGATTGCTTACAGTCCAGTAATGACTGTACTGTACTTTACTTACTGTAGGGTTACAGTCTAGGACAAGTTTACTGTACGTAGTGGACTGTAACTTACATAACATTGGTGGCAATGAGTGGCTACCAGTACAAAGTCAATCGTAGCGCCGCCGTGCAGTATGAGCCGAGACGATGTCACAAGCCTGCTAATTTGGCATCAACGTCGGCGGGATCAACATACTTAAATCAGCAAGGCCTGATATCAAATACGCGGATCGATTTGCTAGATCTTTTTGCCTTCCTGCCATGCTTGCGCAGAGGTCAAGTATAGCATGTGTAGCCAGAGAGAAACTCTTACACACTCTGCTGGCAGGAGTCACTGATGTTGAAATCAATGCACAATGTAAACACTACTTTCATGTTAATCTCAAGCCGATCAATCATCTCAAAGCTTTCTTCGTTTGCTAAAACATGATTGACGCATAGGTTCAACGTGCGCTGGATGGCCCAGTTGTACCTTGAATCCAAGCAGAGGCAGTTTTGTTAAAAGTTAGGATTGACGCTGACGCTGCTTCGTAGAGATTCCTAAGGTATGTTCAAGGTCCGCCTGCGCTCGTAGCACTGGGAACTGCAGACGGCACTTTGACGAGATGTTGTAGACGGTGCCTCGACGATATGTGGTAGCGGAAACATAGTCGCTTGGGTTTGCCTGTTAAGGCTCATCCCATATATATGGACTGCAGCTGAATTTGCAAGTATAGCGAGTTATTTGATAACACATGTTTCAAAGCGTGCGTGTATTGCAGCAAAATTGGTACTGCACGATGCTCAAATCTCTCATAGGATTTTGTCGCGCATTGTCCGTTAATCAGCGGGCGATGAGACTCGAGCGGTACAGATTTGAAGGCGTAGTTTAAAGGTACATGTTAAAGCTGGGGCGTTAATGACCAGTCGCTGCTCCTCGCATTGCCAATTATTTCCTCTGCGCAATCGCCGTAGGCTCAACCGCTCTACACTATCACGTGAATATCAAACGCCAGTTTTGCAGAGTATGAGCTTGTGCCCGTCCATATCGCCTCTCACCTTTATGGTATGTGATGCCGCGGTAATCTTTTGTTTTTTTATTTCTCACAAATATAACTATTTTACAAACTGAACAACCAATGGTTAACGATTTTATGCTTGAAAACTAAAGCCAGTTTTTTCAAAATAAAAATATAGTGAAAATCGAGCACCACAAAGCAATATTTAAATAAAAAATTAGAATTAATTATACTAATCACAGAAGTTGCAAAAACTGTCGTGTGCCTGGGTAGTTTTTTCTTGATTATCGAGCGAATAGATCAAGTGGTAAGGTTTTCACGATATGCTGACCCCAAGGCTGATTGATATATTTGTTAAAGTGAACTGACACAGAAGGCATTTGTTCCCAAATTTTCTATCTCACGAGGTACAGACACTTGGTATTGGCCATATGAAACCTCGCTTTTGCGGACACCGCAGCTGTGGCATACGGCCCTCGACCTTTTTCTACTTACCCCACCCTTCCCATCTCCAACTGTCAAAACCTTCTCGCCATCCATCGCCATCCATCAATCTGCCCACACCCATCGAAAAAGCCCTCGCAAACTCTTGTCCATCTCCCAAGGAGCCTTTATTCTCCCTCTCCTTCTCCCTTCGTCCGTGCCATCCGCAGACTTGCTGGTCGCATGAGGACGAAGAAAGCAGGACATGGGAGTTACAGCCTCGCGAACCGATGATTATGCCGCTACTGATTATCCCAACAACAATATCGATACTCATGACCCGCACGGCCTAGACCAACGACCCGAATCACCACCGGCATTAGCTAACAACGATCCGAATGCCTCAAGCCTCAATAACATCACCGCCACCGAGTTTGTCTGGAGTCTTGGCGGACATTCCGTCTATGTCACCGGCGCCTGGGACGATTGGCGAGTTAAAGCCGCTCTTTCGCGTACTTCTCCTACTGATTTCACTGCAGTGCTTGCTCTACCGGTCGGTACTTTCCAGTTCAAGTTTATTGTTGATGGCAATTGGAAGTAAGTCATTCTCAAATCTATTTTATTCCTGCTTTTTGCAGCTTGCGACTTTCGTGGTAAACCGGAATGGGATTCGTCCCAGCAGCGCGAATGACCTATCGAGTGTTGCGCTAGGATCTTTGCATTTTGGGATCAGTGTGTCGATACAAGAAGAACTTGCTCGTTTTCACGTCTACGTTTTTCTATACTAACCAAGAGTCAAATTATTATCTGCCTTTCCTTGTCATGTGTTTCCTATCGCAGACATAGCCCTGCCCTTCCCACAGAGCGTGATCAACACGGCAATCTTAACAATATTGTCGTTGTCAAACCGCAAGTCCCAGAATATGACTCGAACGTGCAGGCATATCCCGACAATGTTCCTGACTCGCCAATCGAATCGTACGACTACTCCATCATCCCACAAGAAGATCAAAATACAGAACCCCCGACTCTCCCCCGTCTGTTGTCAACTGCCCCATTGGACCGCTTTGCTGTTTGCTCCCGTACTGGTACTGACTTTGTGCGCATTAACCATGTGTACGGTACCAGCGCCGACTCGGCATATGGCAGCAATGAAATACGAACCATGGCTACAGAGTCGCGGTACAAGAACAAGATTATCACTACAATTTTGGTCGCATCTAGAAACAAAGTGAGTACTGTCCCCTTGGGACTGCCGATCGCACCAAGGCCGAACCGAACACGTCCCCTGCCGATGGGTGATCTTCAGGATGGTGGGGCCATTCAACCAATGGGGGAGTCACAATCATTGATTCTGGATGCGCTTAACAATGTTTGAATGGGGCTTGAGTGAGCCGTGCA
This sequence comes from Kappaphycus alvarezii, assembly GCA_002205965.3. NCBI lineage: Eukaryota > Rhodophyta > Florideophyceae > Gigartinales > Solieriaceae > Kappaphycus > Kappaphycus alvarezii. The sequence continues at coordinate 806,461 of NADL03000015.1, forward strand.
AGGAAGCGATTTGTTTCATCTTGGGAGAATGTGTTCAATAGCTTTAGGAAGAGCCAACTGTGTATAAAGCTTGGCGCGTTCAATGTTAACGTTTCTGTCTCGGCAACTGCGGGATCAACAATAATACAATGCGTATGTAAAACTCGCGGCACGAGGGAGTGAAGTCTGCGGCCATTGTCCGTGAGCCGGCCGCAGGTGGAAGCTGTCTAGAGCAACTTGCAATTGTCCCCGCTTTGATCCACGCTTTGGAATGAAGCGTCCGTCCACTCATCGGTGGGCTCCAGTTTTTCGTCCGCTTTTGAATCAAGCAGCATACTTCGTCGTCGGTAGTTCAGGGATATGGCTGATGGGATCAGGATCCAGAAACCGAAGAATGTCACTCTCTGCGTTTTCTGCCGGTTCGTCCAAGTAAACGGACCGAAAAATCCCCACGGCATTTCGGATGTCGTTCTTGAAAGGGACTGGGTGGTAGCGCAGGTTGGGAGTTAATACACCGTGTGTTTCGACTGGCTTTTCGGTACACGAGGCTCTAGGGGACGGCGAAGGTGGCGGGGGGGGTATGTGGAAGAAGCAGCCTACAAAGAGCCTCGATGACAGCGGCAGAAACAAATCTCGAGGGGTGTGTGCCAAATGGAGATTCAAATGCTGTGATCAACGTTGTTGTTGAGTCCCTCTGCAAGCTAGTCTGGTCACCCCTTCAGATAGTTCGATTACGGCGGTTGTGGCTGTACAGGGCGAACTTTTTTTGGACCACACTATTAGTGCACCTGTTCATTTTGCGCAGCGCACCCTAGAGAGTACTTTTTATGGCTTCGTGAAGGTTGGTCGATCGGTCCGGTCGGTGTGATTGTGATTTCGAACTCTTCGTCGTCGCTCCATCATATTCTGTTGGTGATTCAACCCCATGAGCTGAACTGTGGGTGGGTATCCCTCTCGAGGGTAAGCCTGCTTCGAACATTTTTCTTGCCTCCAAGACACGGCTCACAACAAGAATATGTGCTGCGCAAACATACATGCTGTACAATATAGTGTAGTACTAGTTCACGCTCCAGTTGCTTAGTCGGATCTTGCGGCGGACACCCGTTCTACTGATGTCATAAGTTACTAAATCTGGTGAGAATTGAGAAAGCCGCTGTCGGCTTTATTGGTACTGTAGACTACTTAATTCCGTGCTTTATCGCAGACTGCTTCCTTGTTACTCGACTTCGGCAATAGTATTCCAGACTCCATCCTGCTACACCTGTACTAAATTAGTGCGCGATTCGGTATAGGGCATGTTGCCAACTTAAACTAGTGTACAATACTGTACAACAAGACCATACAGAACTGAAGTACAATAATTATTGATTAAAATACGTATTAAATACAGTACAGTGCCCTGTCGGGATTGTTATCTATGGGCCCTGGGCGACGACGACCAAAGCTTTTCCGCCGCATTGCTTCCTTCGCTGCTTCCCGTCGCGATGCCTCCCTCAACAGCAGCGTCGCGACTCGTTACCCGCTTTGTGTTTGGTCTACAAGGGATGTAGGCGCGACAGGTTTCCATCCGCCGCCCGCATTCGTAGTTAATTTCTGAATACCCCCGCAAGCTTGTGTGCCATACGGTACAATTCGTAAAGATTTACCACCACTCTGCCAAATTAGACCGCACTGTACTGTACTGTACTGTTAATGGTGTAAAGCCGCTTTCGCAAATCGTTCCAAACCCGCACGTACAGTACTCGAGTTGACATCCACGTATCGTCGAACGCACGACCCACTGTACCGCAATTACGAGTAGCCTCTTCTCAGAACCTTTCTGCCTTCGTCGCTCCGTCGCGCTCCACCGGCACCGCATCTGACCCCACTACCCCCGCCTGGGACCTCTATGCCAGCCCTGGCTCCGCCAAGTACGCGGCTATGACAGTCATCCGGATGCAGCCTCCCACACACCCGTGCTTATGGCCGACTCCACTGATGGTGCTGCCCCGCATCCCCTGTTGACGAAAAACCCATAAACTCGTAACCATCATGCTAAGCACTCAACCTCGACTTACCACTGTCCTCTCCGCCGACCCAGCCTCGCCCTTTACTCCACCTGAGTCGACCACGTGTGACCTGCCAAATCTCGCTGACATCCTCCGCAAGCTGTATTGAGAAGCTGACATCATTCTCGACATTCCAGGGTTCTCTGAAGTCATTCCTGCTCCTCTTCATCAAGTTCCACCGGAACGTAAGCCCCAGGCAATCTACCGTGCCTTCCTCTTTCTCCACATGCACCCCACCGCCGTCCTCCGCCGCGCACTCCATTGAGAACTTCCCTGGCGTCACTAAGAAAACCAGTACATTGCCTTAGCGGAGCGGATCCGGCGTGCTCAAATTGGTGCTCAATGGACAGCCCTTTGGTCCGAGGGGTCGCGCCGTGCCCAGGATCTCTGCGCTGACGCTCGATGCAGGAAAGCCATGCGGTATTTGCACCGTGCTCTTCTAGCTGTCGTGAACGACCCGCAAACGCTGCAAGCCCTACGCGAGCTTCACCCTGCTTCTCAACCGCCCATCAGCCCTCTCCCTGCCTCCAGAGTACCCACCCCGTCCCGCATCGTCGAGGCCACCGTCGCTCGCGCCGCATGGAGCATCCCACGGCACACCGTTGCAGGGCCTGGCCGCACCTTTTTTCGATGGTTCCATCTATTGGACAACACCCCTGTCAGTTGCGAACATGGTGTCACTGGGTCCTCTGTGTTCCTTAAGCTGGCCATCCGCATCGTTACGGGTGACCTACCAGGCCGCGTCGTTCCCCCGATCGCCATTGCCATGCTGCTACCACTCGAAACTCACCCAGACAAGATCAGGCCCATTGCTATCCGCTCAATTCCTCGCCGAAATTTGTCTCGCGCTTTGCTGCCTACTGGCATGTATGACTTGAAAGTCCTCTCACCAGACAAAATGATGAATGGCATCATAGCCAGCATGGATGCCACAGTGCATGATACGCGCGCCCTCCTCTAAAAGATCTTCCACCTTTTAAACGTTGCAGCTGTACTCGTCGATGCCCGGAAAGCCTTCAATGGTGTGCACAGACGAACAATGCCAGACCTTCTTCCCACACAGAAGCCCACCTAGGCGTGTCTGACGAAACTTCTCACTCCTGAAGGCGGTCTGTCTGATCTTCTGTCGTATGTAACAGCCCTCCCCAGAGCCGTGAAGACCTTGGATGCCTTTACTGCTGTCGGTGTAGTAACCCGCCTTAAGAAGGAAACCAGATTATTACAAAATAGAGTTCGCCGCGCGGGCGGCCGCTTCGTAAAACCCGCATAGGCTGCAGTCCTTTGTGTTAGCCCTCCGTGGCCACATTACGGGCATCGCAGAAATGCGTCAGAAGCCCAGGCAGCCCGGAAAGCGGACTCCACAACCAAATCGACGCCCACGCCAAATGGATCGCCTCTGCCTGTCAGTATTCTAACTCGGCTGGTCTCGCAAGGCCCGACCCTTCATCGAGACCCAGCAGATGGTATCGACGCAAGCCCTAAACCTCTCGCCTACCACCGCTTCCCTTCCCCAGGGAAACAAATGCCGCAACGCCACCCCGCCCAGACCCCGCCCCGCTCACACCCCCTTCACAGGGCGGTGATGGACCCTTTTCTTCCAGATTTCCTTCAGGAAAGGCCCGCGCTTCCCCGTGCAGCGTGCAAACTTCGCAGCCCTGTGCAATATTTACCCGGAAGCGGCGGAGACCCGCCCCGATACCCTTATGGTCCCGTTGTTTCTCCCGCTGTCCATGCCGCCACCCAGTCCTAGGACCAAATCGAGGACGCTCGCCAACCCGCGCACCCGGCTCGTCTGCCATGGAAGGGGCGGTTCAACAAGCTGACCGAAAACAGCTCCCGCCGTCCGTCTCCTCGTCTGCCATGGACGGCGTTGAGCCCAGGCGGCTGAGGACCCCTTTTCGACGGCAGTCGCCGCGGGCTACTCCATCCAATTTTGATCATAGAGTCGTCTATAACATCCCAATTTCCCGTCCTCATACCGTTAGCGACCCTCATCACATCCCACGCACTCCTTGTGAAGAGACGGACATCTTCCAGGATATCCCCTCCACGTGTCTCCAACAGGTTGACTTCCTGATCAAGCTCTGCAAAGCCGCTGCCAACGCGCTTGTTGAACCTGCCGTCTATCACCCTTCCTGCACCTTCATATGCTGCCCGCCGCGGTCGTGTGGCGCGGCCTTCGGGGTGACTACGGGCGGAGATATGTTCAAGGACAGCGCTCCGCGCTCAGGGAACGTCGAAGGCGGGCGAACACTGGCTCCCAAGTGGGGACCCTCTGGGCCGATGCTCGCAAGCGTATCGCAACGGGCAGAGCGGTCATTGACTACTGCCCCAGCGCTCGCGCTCCGTTCATCGACGCCAAACGTTCTCGGCGGGCTGAAGCCCAGTGAGCAGTTTTCCGCTACGACAAAGCTATGCGCACACTCCATTATGGCCCACGCGCCGCCGTCAATGCGCCTACTACCATCCAGCTGCTTCGGGAACCCCACCCGTCTCCGCCGCGGCCCTTTGTCCCGCTGCCGGATGACCAACTCCTGCCACCGCCGCAACTTAAGGAGGCCGCCGTTGCACGGGTTGCGGGTCTCATCCCGCGTGACACTACGGCGGGCCTGGACCACACGCCCTCGCGTTGTTTCCACTTGCTTGCCAAGCCTGCTCTTAGCACGAAGCTAGTGTCACCTGCATCGAAGTTTTCACGAAATTGGTCAATCGTAAAGCAAACACAGACCTCCTCTATTTGGTTCTCCCCCTTATCTTCGCCGTGACCATTCTTGCGCTCCAGCCTAGGCCAGGTAGGAACCGTCCAATTGCGATCTGCTCTGGCCTTTGGGGTCTGGTTACGAAGACGCTGCTCTCCTGGGCTACTGATGATTCCCGTGCCTTCCTGGTCCCCTTACAAACGGAGAACAGCACCAAGGCTGGTACGGATGCTATCATCCAGGACGTGCGCACCACGCTAAGACTGGTCTGACCCGGCGTCGCCACCGTCTTCATCGATGCCCGCAAGGCCTTTAATTACATTGGTAGACAATCAATGCCGGACATGCTGCCATCCCGTGCGCCCTTACCTGTCGGGTTTGCAAACATGGTTTACGGTTGCTCCCAACCACGGTTAATTGTTCCCAATCGCGAGCAGACTATTCTCTCTATCGCCCAGGGAACCCAGCAAAGGGACCCTACCAGCATGATGCCTTTCCCCTTGACGATCCAACCGCTCATTCCGCGGGTCGCCGAAGAGGATGGCATAGTTTTGAATCGATGGGACACCTGATGACGGCACAATTTTGGGGTCACTGAACGGTCTCCAGCGAGCTCTCAAGTCGCTCTTGCTCTGAGGCCCGGCGTTCGGGCTCCTCCTCAACCTCTACAAGACTAGCATCTTCCGGCCACACTCCTCGCCAGTGGACCGCGCGCCCTTCATCGTTGAGTTTGAGCCCTCCAAGTGCTGAAATGATAATTTCGACCTCCTTAGGGCGCCATTGGGTAACGATGCTCCCACCAAGGCTTTCTTGCGCAGCAAGGTAGATGGTTGTCGCCGCATTCAGGAGTTGCTGGAACAGATCAAAGAACTTCGGGCTCGTTTCCACATGCACCGCGTGTGTGTCTAGGCATGCTGTGTTGTCCATGAGTTTAGTCCTGCTGACTCTCAGCGCACAGCTGAGCCTTCAGCGGAGTTTGACTCTTTCCGGCGGCCTTCCTATGTCGCGCTGCGTAACGCCTCCCGAACGGTCGACGCCTTGGAACAAGCATGTTTCCCCTCCCGCCATGGCGGTCAATGATCAGTCCCTCCCTGCACAGCCCTGTCGCCGCCAGCATTCTTGCCGCTACCCCGCCCTCCTACGCACCACCTTTTATTCTTCGCCCCGTTCCATGGCCATCCTTGGCAAACGTGCTCGTGGCGACAGGTCCCTCCCGGTCAACCAGCCACGCTCGCCGCTTCTCCACTTTGTCCACCGGATTCAAGGCAGTCCTTTCATCACCGACATGGGCATCTTTGATGCTGCCTCCCTTGCTGACTAACCGTGAAAATTCAACCCCAGCTAAATCGGGAATGGAAAGAGGCCAGGGCAAAGGTATTTTTCGGCAGATGACCCATGGACGGGAATGCCAGTCCTAGTTGTCACTTCGCGGAAGGCGCCCATCGCCGTGCGCGCACTGGCCCTTCGTCACAGCACTGCCGCTGCTTTCCTACAGACGCGTCCCACCACTGCGACGATGGGATCCCTTGAGCACTGGAGCAGAAGTCTGTGCAGGCACCTCGGTATTCCAAGCTATAGAGACTCGTTTCTGTTGGAACGTCACCGCTGCTAGCGGAACTTCGATGGCCGCAGTGACCATGCCGCTGGCCACAGGGTCTCGGAGTTAGGTGGCATTCATCGCCACACCTCCGTCCGCGACGAGTGGCACGTCTTCCGCGCCGCCGACCTCTACGATCAGTTCAAAGTTGAGAATCTCATCCGGCACGAACTACAGACCAGCCGACGCCCTCCTTGTGCGCCCCCTCATGAGCCTGAAGCCGGCCTCCTGGACCGGCCTATCGCGTGAGATGTCGCTGTCACGTCCCGTTTAAGCAGTCCTCCCTCATGAAAGCTACCCAAGTTGCCGGCGGGGCTGCCGCCGACACACACCACCTGAAGGCCTACGAACTTCAGCGCAAGCTCTGAAGACGTCGTTTGCCTCCCTCCCTCAACCCTCCCGCGACCTGGATTCCAATTGCAGCTTCTGGTATTCGACTCTCTCGACGCTCTGTGTCCGAAACTGCATTGCTGATGCAAGAGTTTGCACCCGCGCTGTTAGCGTGCGAACAGTAGTGCAGCATGTGCACACGTCGGATGCCACTATTCGCACGCACTCTAGCGCCCAGGAAACCCAGCAAGGGGACATTGCGAGTATGCTGCTATTTTCGTTGACGATACAACCGCTCATCCGGCGGGTCGCCGAAGAGGAGGGTATCATTTTGAATCAGTGGTACGCCGACGACGGCACAATAATTGGGTCACTCGATGGTCTACTGCGAGCCCTACGGTCCTCGCGCTCTACTGCTCGTCTTTTGGCCTGTTTATTAACCAACATAAGACACGCATCTCCTGGCTCCTGGCCGCACACTTCACCAGTTGACCGCGCGCTCCTGGCCGAGTTTCCGCTTGGGGAATGCACCGGCGACGGTTTTGAGCTCATTGGGGCCCCGTTGGGTAACGCTGCCTTCACGAAGACATTCCTATGCAGCAAGGTAGAGGGGTGCCGCCGCACCCTTGCGTTGCTGGAATGGGTCCGAGACCCCAGGGCCCGCTTCCACACGCACCGCCTATGTGCCTCCGCATGCCGGATGCTTCACGCGTTTCGGCTTGCTGACCCTTAGCGCGCCGCGGAGCCCGCAGAGGAGTTTGACTCCCTGCAGCGGTCCGCCTACGGCGCGCTGTTGGGGGGCACGGGTTCTCAAGGATCGGTCCCGCACTGCACGCGGCTGTCGCCGCCAGCATTCTGGATGCTGCCCCCGCCCACGTACGCACGGCCCCTGCGCTACACCTCGCTCCGTCGCCATACTCTGGAAACGGGCTCCAGGTGATCGATCCTTCCTGGTCAACTAGGCATGCCTGCCTCTACGCAATTTCGTTCGCCAGATCCAATGGGATCCATTCGTCACCGATGTAGGCGCCTTTGACCCCGCCTCCCTTGCTCACATGCCCGTCAACCTGCAATCTCATTTCAATCGGGCACAGCAAGAGGCCAAGGCAAAGGACTTTTGGGAGGATGACTTATGGAAGAGGGTGCCCCGTCCCAGCTGCCACTCCGAGGAATCCACCCGTCACAGAATTCGAGGCTTGGCCTTCCGTCACAGCGCTGCCGCGACGGTCCTATATGCCCATCCCACCATGGCGACGACCGTGTCATGGGAGCACTGGAGCATCATGTTGCGCAGGCACCTCGGTCTCCCAGTCTACGCAGACTCGGTGCCCTTGAAATGCCACCATTGCCAGCAGGACCTGCATGTCCATGGTGACCATGCGCTGACCGCTGCGTCTCAGAGTTTGGACGCATTCACCGCCGCAACTCCGTTCGCAACGTGTTCGCGTGGCACACGTTCCGCTCCGCCGGCCTTGGCTATGAGTTTGAAGTTGAGAATCTCCTCCTAGGTGCGAGCAACAGGCCCGCCGCGAGCAACAGGCCCGCCGACATTCTCCTCGTACAACCCCCGTGACACTGAAGCCGGCCTGCTGGACCGACCCATCGCATGGACCGCCGTGACGTCCCCATTCAAACAGTCCTCAATCACCAAAGCGACGGAAGTCGCCGGTAGCGCTGCTGCCCTCACTCACCAACGCAAGGTCCAGGACCTACAGCTGTCAAGACGCCTGGTGCCCCCCTCCCTGCCACCCGCGACCCAGGTTTCCGATTCCAGAGTCTGGTTTTCGACTCCCTCGGTGCCCCTTCTCCGGAGACTGCAATATGTATCGAAGAGGTTATACCATGTGTTGCCAGGAAGTGCCACACCTCGGACGCTGCTATTCGCACACGCATCTACCAGCGTATCAGTTGCGGTTTGTGGTCGTCGGTGGCTATGGCCATCATATCGCGGGCCCCACTGCACGTGACCGATGTGGTCAATTCAGTTAGTTCTTAACTGAATAGTCGGTCAGTCGCTGCACACTAAAGATAAGCAATGAGTATAGATCCCTTTTCACTCACCAGCGCATCGGTCGCGCCCTGGTGTCGGCGGGTCTATGGTGATCTTCCCTCGGACTCCACTGCACGGATGGTAGAGTCAGCCGTCGGTCTGTACTCTAAAGTGTAAGCACACTCCCCGAAAAAAAGATAAGACCAAGAACCCCACATGGCCTATCACCAAAAGGACTTCGCGCACCTCTGGCGTTTGATTCCCTGAGTGCCCCTTCCCCTGGAACTATTGCATTTATCGAGGAGTTAGTTCCGCGGATCGTGTCCAAGTGTCACTCGACACTTGGCGTTATCCGCCACCGTATCTACCAGCGACTGAGTTGCACCCTCTGGTCATCCATCGCTAAAGCTATCCTGTCGCGAGCCCCGATGCGCATGGACGACAAAGTACATCCGGTTAGATCTTAACCGTATAGTTAGGACGTGCGCAGTCCCCAGTAGATACTGAACTCATTAAACTTCTTTCTGACCTTAACAGAAAAACTTGCGGACAATAGTACTACTTTACCAATAATATTCAAAACAACGCCAAAATGGGAAACTTGCCAAAAGCTTGAAGCATGTAATTATCACTAGTTCTTGGTCACATACCTTTTTCGCACGAAATAAAATTAGAACCAGGTTACATAAACGTCTAGTGTCCAGAGGACAATTGTACTCATATGAGTCCATATTTCTAACGGCTAGATTTTATATAAAAAACTTACAGAATGACACAATTAGCTTTTCACCATATCTAATAGCACCCTTAGGCAGTCAACCGAGCAAAACTTTGGAGTTTACTCCTCAACAGTTCATTCGAACACACAAGTTTGTCAACATCGAAAATTTAACCAAAAATGACGAATCCAAATGACCCCCGTCAACAGCCCGGAAACCTTATCAACACTCGAGCAGCCCTTGTTACGTCAGCAGCTCAGTGTAGGCGACTGTTTAGTTCCCTTTGGAAAAGTAAGCGCATCAAAATCACTGTGGTCAGCATCGAAATTTAAACATCCACCGGAAGACTTCAGACAACGGTAACGCCGGATTGGTCTATTCAGGACCGAAAAAAGCGTGTCAGCTTGAAACCTGTCTACATCAAGCCAGGAGAAGCATCTGAAGGTGGCCCAGCATCATATAATGAAAGAGAGGTATCTGCTGCCGTTATCGAGCTACCGAATCGTCAACCTTCTGTAGAAGAACTTCGAGAAGAAGCCAATGGATGGTTGGAGGAGGAGAGTTATGGAAAAAAATGCATGGAAAAATTTGGAACAATCAGGAGGTATTACTACCGTTGAATGAGACAACGGCATATTGGCCATGTAAGGTAATTGGTACAGCAGGTGAGACGTAAATTCCAGGTCATATCGAGTATGAGAAGGCCCCGTACGATTTTTCCTCTACATGCTTCCCCTTGAACACCTTTCCGCAATTACCGAACTTACAAACCGGAAACTCGCTAGTGGTGGGCACATACATGCAGCAGCTGGTGAAATTCTAAAGTTTTTTGGAATTCTTATATTTTATGCAGACCCGAGTTCACACGCCGAAAGTCACTTTGGAGTAAAAAGTCTACATACAAATACATTCCATTGGAGATGTTTGGAAAATAATTTCTAGGAACCGTTTCAACGTACTGGTCTCATGTACTTCGTTCAGCCGCTACACAGAAACCGAAAGCACTGACAGAAGATGGTCTTTGGTCAGTGGATTCGTAGAAGCCATAAAACGGCATAGGAGGTCAAGTGTGTCACAGTCGAAGAGCATAGGAGAATTTGAGTGGATGAAAACATGTCGCGCTGGTACGGAATGGGCGGAAACTGGACGTCAGAAGGACTCCCGTACCATGTCGCTCTAGACCGTAAGCCTGAAAACGGATGTGAAATCAAGACTGCTTGCTGTGGTGTCAGTGGAATTGTATTGAACTTGGAGATTGTTTTTTCAGCATCTGACAATTGTAATCAGCGTTACGAGTCGAATTTCCCTCATGGAACTGCTATTGCTCTTCGCCTTACAGAGCATTGCTTTCATTCCAATCGACTCGTTTGTGAAGACTCTGCATTTGATTCTCTGACCACGGCAAATGCACTTTTCGAATATGGGCTGAGGCTTAGAGGTGTCGTCAAGAATGCGACGAGGCAGTTTTATACGTCATTTTTGTCAGGACTGGAACTTCTTAGGCGTAGGGATCATATCTCCATGGCAAGTTTGAGGACATAAATCAATCCTTCTATAATGACCGTTATGTGGATGGATAGAGACAGAAGATATTTTGTCAGTACTTCCGGTACAATACTTCCTTCAGAGCCTATCAGAAGATCTCGTTGGAATTCTGCTGGCAATGAAATGGTGCTTGCGGAAATGGAACTTACAGTCCCAGCGGTTGTCAGCACATACTAGGAAACTTGCTCCCAGATTGACAGGCATATCAGATTCAACAGGATGATCTCGGATTGGAGAAGAAATTCGAAGTCAATGATTGATCGTTAAGGTTAATATATCTTTGCTTGCAATTTGCATCGTTGATTCATGCTGCTATACAAGGGTTTGATGGGTGCGAGAAATTGCATATCGCAAAAGATTTTTATGCAAAACTTGCAGAGCAACTCATTGACAATTCATTTGATTCTATTGGCCTCTGCAGATCTGATGTTGACGTTCCGGAGCATTCTATTTCGTCATTGGCCTGCGGTACTGGAATCCACTTGGTGCCCACAGTGAAAAGGCAAAAGGAGCCAATGGGGCCCCAACGAAAGCGGCGTTTCAAAACAGATGCAAAATTTGCAAATCTGACAAGAAGTACAAATTTCTCTGCTCTGAGTACCTGAAACTGAACAAGGAGGTTTGGATATGCCATTCAGAGACAGTAACTGCTTTCAAAACCATTAGGCGATGTACACTTCTGTCATAATTAGATGATGCTCTAGACTACTTATTTGTGATGTTCACTTGTCTATGCTTACATTCTTTGTAGGCTGATTGAGCAAAATAAAAAATTGAGTCCTTGACCGTATCCGCCTACATTTCTGATTCGCGTCGTTCGACTTGCAGAATTAGCGTACTACCTATGGCGCTATTCCCCTTTATGAGTGATCAGTGAATTATCCCTTCTGCTCATGCTTCAAGTGGGCGCTAAGCAAACTGAGGTAGCAGCTGTCGCAGAAATGTAGAACTTCTGAAGGAAGTTTTTGCCCTCCTGTGGAGCGCAGCGAGTCGACTTACGATTTCTTTTTCCATTGTATACTTGAGGCCCACTACCACAGCAGTTGTTGTGAATGGGGATGAAACTACTTCTTTTATAGTTAGGGGATGTTAGTTTTCAGGGATTCAGCACACCAAGGTATAATTTTAATTAAAAAATTAAGGTATTTTCTAACAATCATTTGTACTCATATGGGCACATTTGCTTGTCCTTTGGACACTACCTAGTATACAATGATACAATGTAAAAATACCACATTTCGACCCCACCGCCCAGCAGGACCACTACGCCTCTGACCATTTGCACCCTCTTATCCTATCCACGCGTTGTTAGCCATGGGTAGATAAACCCCTCTCTCACCCAGCAACAAAAAGAAATATTCTGGCATTGTATCATGAAATTACTCCTGAAAGAAAGATTGGGGAGTTTATAGGGAAACAGAAGACGGCTGTTCACAACTTTCCCACTTCTCATGAAGTACAAAACCGTTTGAAAAGCTGTCTAGCTGTGTAGGTAAACCGAAAAAGATACCTAGCTCTCAGCCGCGAGCTTTATGCTGACACGCCTCTACTGGACATTACACCGCAAGGAAGCTCCAAACCAATCTCAATTTATTTATTTCTATTCACTGCATACAACAGTTGCTATCTGGAAGTAGGCATACGGTTTCGAAATACTATGGAGTGTCTGATGATGTGTTTATTAACGAAAAAGGGTTCCCAGTAGGGACAATCCGGGTCCGACTGAAGGGATCATTGGAGAGAGAGAGAGAGTACTGTAACGTACCCACTGTACTGTAGGTTACTTTAATGAGAGAAATAATAGTATCTGCAGGATATGGAAAGCTGTCCCTGATCTTCGCCACCACGGTCGCGTCGCTGTACAGTAAATTTACCACACAGACGCAGTTGAGACCGCTGAGGGTCAGTAAATTGAAGGACGCAGAGGATCGAAAGGTTAGTGCGCGGAGGCGCAACACCAATTCCTTACATGGTAGGATCTCAAAAGTTGCACCCTTTAAAAAGAAGAAGTCTCAGTAAAAATAAAGCCGAGTTTAGCATCTGAAAACCACCTCCGCACAGAATGGCGAGTGATAGGGACTCACTTAGCAAGATTCCGCGCCTTATCGTAACAAGGGACTGCATTCCTTGGCGAAGTAGGCTTGGTAACTGTTAAATCAGCTACCGTTACCTGACGGTACCTAATCTTCGTAAGTGTGGTATTGTAATGTCCCGTAGGATGGGGAGACTCGAGCAGCAGAATCACTCTAAGCTTTGATATTCATTAAGGAACCTCATCGAAAGTTTCCAGGGAACCCATGAGTCAGCAGAGTCGGCGGTTGGAGAATGTGATCTCGCGGCTCACCCTAATACCCTCCTCAAGGGTTTGTAAATTTTACACAAACAATAGTGGCGATCTCTCCCAGAGAAGCGGAACCTTTGCAGTGGAGCTAGCGAGTTGGTAGACCCTTTAGGTTATATAATGCGGTCTACCTTGACAGGAAATAAAGATGCAAGCAAATCTGGGGCCCCCAAAACAGACCCACGTTGCCAAGCCATCGGCGCCAACCTGACTCCTTCTCCCTAGCTGGTTAGGCGTCCACTAAATGAACGCCTTGAATCCTTTAAATCCTTGGTTTAATACCTTGCAAGTTGTTGTACTAATGTATCCATTAGAATTGTATTTGCTCTACCACTCTTATACCGCTTCTGACGAACTTAAAGAATAGTATTTTTACCCTGCAGTAAGGAGTGCCAACTTTTGACAAAATCACTAATTAAAGTTCGGAATGGAGCCAGAATATACCAGAGCGTAGATTTTTCTGCCTTATACTCTCACGAATACCACCTTCAACTTACGTGACCCCGAGGGATTTGTTGCGGAAACCTTATTTACCCTCACAGACTTTGTAATAAAATGATTTAGTTGATTTCTATCCTCTCCTGAATTTTCCGAGGCAGTTGCCAGAACTTCAAACCCCAAGTTTCAGAAGCAAGCCCCTAAATTGTTTTAAACTTTCTGAAGTGTTCATAGAATCAATTATATGCCTTATTAGTCTTACTACTCGTGTTCTCCTCTTTTTCGAGAATTTATATGACCACTGGTAGACGAGTGTTTGTGGCTTTGTTCACTAGCGCACAAATGTCCATGACTTTTTTCTCTCTGTCTCGAGAAGGCTTGGTCTTCAGGATTACTCTAGCCTGCTACACCAAATTCGCACTTCTGGAAATACTGCACAGAAAAGAACGACTTATCCTCTTATATTGAGTGAATAATGAGTTATCATTTCGATAAAGACCTATCTTCGGTAAGTCCAACTGTATTATCTCCTTGATGAGGTTTTCTGACATAAATTTGGCCCAAAACTGACTGTTTCTCTCAGATATAAAAACTATTCATGCATTTTGCGGTTTATTAATGTACTAAATAGCGCGATGACTCCTCTGCACACAGCTAATGCAGATAAAGTCTCCCTCTTCCACAGTTATTACCCTTTCAAATCGTTTCCTAACAAAGAGGTACAGCTCGACAAATTGACTGGCCAGCTAGTCTACTTTCTGCTCTAGTTGGTCCTGGCCTCCAGCCCGCGTGTACTTAATTTTCATTAACGTCTTTGAACCATCAGAGCGGTGAAATGTTGCCTTTTATCTGAAAATTAAGCGTTCGTTCCCATAAGAAAATCTCCTGTAGCCTTCTTGATCCCCTTATATTTGCTCGGAGAACGAAGAATGATAGAATTCGCTATTTTAAAGCTCTATAATTGCCTGCAAAAATTTTAGAACTTGCTGTTTTAATTAAATACGACTCCTTAATAAAGAGGACTCAGCTGCTCAAGAAAGGACGTTACTTCCCTTGCATCTTATCCAGTGCTAATTTTCTTCTGCAGTTCTTCCCCTGGCTTCAGTTCTTTCCTAATCTCTCCGTCGAGCTTGGCCTTCACTGTCGAATTTCCCTTCTTCTACTTCGTCATTGATCTTTTACACGCGCAAATTCTTCTTAAAAGCTCTCAAACGCTGGACCTTTGTGGTGACTGAGGATATGGAGGGCCCTTTCCTCTTCTTTCTTTTTCCCGGCTGATAAATACATCATCATACGCCAAAAAACCGTAAGAGGTCTCAAAAAAACGGATCGGTCAAAGGAAAAGGGAGGTTTCGGAATATTTTCATGGTTGTTTGCTTCTTAGATGTGGTGATAGGTAATGCATGATTCTTTTTTCCTTCCTTTCCTCGCTAAGTGGAATCTACCTCCCTCTTTTTACGCTGTGGACCATACGTAACAGCACAGCTTATTTAGAGTTCCGTTATAAAAGTTTCCTCATATGAGGATGTTTTTACAGCATATAGACAATCGGTGGAAAATTGATGTCTAGGAGAAAAGAACTTTCGACAAAAATTCTTTACGGCTGTCGAAAGTGTGACCTGCGTTGGCGCTTTGGAATTCAACACAACAGAAGATCTTTGTTTTAAGGTCCCTCTGGGTCCAGTAAAAAGTGTTGATTATACATCAACTTTCTTACGAAACTGGGATCCGCAGTAAATAATCGGCACTGGTACCATGAATTTTCAAGTATTTATCCCGCGCAGTAGTATTTTTACATAATTTACTATTGATACACTGTGCTCTAAAGTAGACCTCATCAACAAAAGATGTGAGATTCTTGGTAATCGAGACGACAAATGAAATACAATAGGTCACTCCACAAGAGACCAAGTTATGTCTCAATAAATTAACAAAAGATGATTGACTTAGAGTAAATACGTATTGATGAAACCGATAGGATTGATATGGTACGTCACAGGAAATACTATATTCTCTTATTGTACAGCGCATATCATACAAGAATGAGCAGCCATTTCAGAAAAAAACATCCTTAAACTTTAGTTTTACGACTAATAATTCGCCACCTAAGCGTCTCCAATATGTTATATCGCGCTCGATTAGCTATGCTCCGGGTGGTGCCGAAAACTCTAGTAGCGACTTCAAATGATTCATGAATATTGAAGGGCATCGTAGACGGCGGCGCGCCCTCATATCTTGGATATTCCCTTGACGGATCGTGTCTCGCATGTCCCCCATGTTCCGTAGCTTGCGCACAACTGCAATTCTCCTCATTATGGGACCCCTCATCGGAAGCCTCATCATTAAACGTGTGCCTTAAAACGCGTCTCTACTTGCGTACCTATGACTGCCCCAGATAGCGTCTTGTATAAATCAGCTACTGAATAAATCTTCCACCCATCTTTAGAGAAATTTCACCACCTCACTCCCTCATCTACTCCAAATACCCTTATCCAGTTTTATTCCAAGAATTAATTCAACTCCATTGAACGTTGCGTCATCGCAGCGGGACAATCAAAGGGATATTCTGGAACTCCCGTATCGTGCACTTCCTATGCCTACTTGCGGCTAGCTTGTGGCCGCCACACCATACGAAAATGCATTGAAACTCAAAAGAGGAACCCCTAGGAATGCTATCTTTCACCCTAGCACTGCAACCACTTCTAAAGGAAATCATTAATATCTTTCTCTACCTTCCGCTTAATGTCTCCTACGTGGGCGACAGTAATCTCGTAGTGCCAATCTGTACTCTTATTCCTCTCGGAACACCGACGTGCCTGCGAGTTGCACATCAATATCGCTCAATACAAGAGATCCGAATTGTGGTGGACCGCCTAGTTACAAGACCACCGACTTTCCCTCTGACTATTGAACAGAGGAGGCCACAAATTTGCTCAATATCCCGGTGGTCCGCCCCTAGGGATGCTTTCGCCTCGTCGACAATAAAATTGAAACTATTCGCACGTTATTTTTACCTCTCGCCGTGCTGAATGACCACAGCATCGCTTTTCAGGTCCTTCATTTCCGCTCATCCCAGATTTTGATATTGTATCTTTTTTGTAAACCTTGCCTAACATTACTGCTACCTTCACCGCGTCCTTTGACGAGAGATTGCAAAGGAAATCAAAATAAATATATGGCCGTCAAACCAACCCAGACTGGACCGAAGCCATACTACCCTTCCGCTTAGGTGGCTTCGGCCCTAAGTAAACCCAACTATTTCACATAATTCTCTAACCGGTATCTCTACCCGTTAACTAAGAACTCGTACAATAGTTTCTCGATCCCTTCTCATTTCACACCGCCAGCATACCCGCCCTTTTCTTCTTTCCTCTCGCAATCGTTCTCGAACTCACTCTCAATCGTCCTCTAACTCCCCCTCAACGTCAAACTCAAGAAACCAATCACCAAATTGTACCGACTTGACGCATCCCCCTAGTCGTCTCCAAGAGGGAATTACCGCATACATCAATACCGAAGAGCAACAAATAAAGTAACGTACTTCCGCACAATATCGCGCACACTTGGCTGCCGCTGCCAAAACTGCTGCATTCGCTTCTTCTAAATAATACCACTAATCCGTAATGATCTCGAGTGCAAAATATTGGAGGATAAACTTTGGGGTTCCGACCCCGACTCTCTTGACCGCCGTGGCGCCAATATGACTATGAAACCCTCTTTTTTTAGAAATATGAATTCCGGTTCTTTAAACTACAATACGTTCTAATTATCCTCTTTAATCTGAAGCATACACAATATCGTTAAAATTCTACATTGGGGAACCGAAATTCTATATAACTGGGCTGATTGCTACGGTAGCGCTCCTGAACGTTACGGAACCAATATTCAATTTTACGCCACAGGAATACAGTGGTTTTTCCAAGAGCCTTTGGTGAGCATTGCCTTCCAGCGCAGCGTATGCATCTGAATGTGATTGTATGAAATCGCTGTAAAATGACGTTAACACAGGCAAAAATGTCCTCTTTTTAGCGCCAATTAATCGAAAAGTTTCTCACAATAAGCACGGACAACGAAAAAGTTTACACGATCTTACAATCAGACAACTTTTTTGTTTGCGGCCTCTTCTACACATTTTAAAATTCAATAACGCTGCTTATTTTTCAAGATAAATGTTCGAGTCGTTTGCAAGCGTCTTCAGTATCCAACTAAAAAGGGATAAGTGAATCCAAGAGAGTCAGGTGAGTCAAATTTTGGAACAGGCTATTTTTGAGAGATAGTTAGGGTGCTATAGTTCCAGCCCAGATCACTCTAAAATCGAGTTATCGTCACTTCTCACGAATTTTTACAGCGTTTCCGGGTTCTTTCTTCTTCAGAAGAGCGGTTTGGGGAGGTCATTGGCGCTTCCAAAAAGTCGCGGGCCGTTCTTTTCGCCTTTGTAACTTGCAATAATTGCTAAAACCTTCTCGTACCAAATTAGTTAAGGGGATCGAGAGATCGTTTGAAAGCCAATGCAGCAACCCCATCGAGAGAACCTTTCTCGTTGAAGTAAACAAACTGTAGATTAGATTTTTTCTTGAAAAAATACGAGAGATTTCAGTGGCGTTGAAGGGATTCGCCTTATTACTGCGAGGGGAGGACGAAAAATTATGATATGACATGTGTAACGGGATTGAATTGAACGCAGAATAAAGAATAAACGAATAGAATAAAACAGAGCAAAGAAGAATTGTGATAGGGCCATGAGCTAAATAGGGAACTCGAGGCGGGAGAACAAGCGATGAGTTGAGAAACAGGAAGTTGCACCAGAAGTTCTCAGCTTGGCGCTTGTATAGCCCCGTTGAACTGTCTGTGATCTTAAAAGAAGTTTTTTTGCAAAAGATAAGCCCGTTTAGAGGACTTTATCGGAGATGCTTGCAGTAAATGGATGCAGTCGCGACAGAGAGTGTGGAGTGTAGAACTGTAAACAACTTACGTTACCGTCATGAAAAAAGCTTGTAGCCAACCAATGCAGCTGATGAAGCCGTGACCGCATGAGTTTCTTAGAGTTGTAGATCACAGCCACGTTCAATCCCCCTTATAACATGTACCCATAATTTTCCAAATAAATCATCAATGCGTTATTCTCGTACTGAACTTGATTTTCTATTCTTAGCCCCTTAAAATTATTTTACGGACAATCCTTGTTGCCAGGAATACATAAATTCTCCTTCTCCTTTTATCCCTTAGATACTATTTTTTTCAAGGGTGGATTAATTTGCATCGCCAGAGAGTCCTTATGAAAACCTAAGTTTCAGTAAGGTGACTAAACTCGGCGTGTCATGGGGCACAGAAAATTACGGAAGTAACACAAAATTACTAGATGGCGCAAAAAGCTTCCGATACAGGCGAGTCTTCACTCCCATCGATCATGCGCTGATTGATGCGAAAACTGCTGTGCTTCTCTCTGTGATCTTGCATGTTATCACAGATGGTCTTCCTGAAGGGTTGGAGGCTATCGAGGACAAAAAATTCATCCAGCCTCGAGCTTCACGTCGATTTCTCGACAGAAATAGCTGCTAGTAGGATGAATAGATCTCTCATCTTCCGCTTTTCTACTGCACTAGCAGCGGTTAGCGTTCCCCAACCTGTCATCAACATATAGCTCTCTGGAACGGTGATGACGCGGTCAGATCATACTTCACCGGGAGAGGAGGCGGTTTGATTGCTGCATGAGACCACAAGTGCACCGCGACTCGCGGGCCGCGCAATCAGTCGAGGAACCAGATTCTGCACTTGGTACTGGTCACGAAATCCTGCTGACTTGGTTACCTCTCGGACAATTAACCTCATCACCGCTATGAGCCCGTTGGTCCATCCGAAGTATTTATTACAAAGGTATGCGGTATGACCTCCTAAAAGTCCCATGGATCTGTGGCACTCTGCGCACCGCGGTGCTACAGTATTATCAAACACAGGAACTCCCATGTGGCGACGTAGCACCTCTGTTCACATCTTTTGTACGTTCTGCTGGCCATGGACGAATGAGCAGTAAGGGCTGTAGCTAGCATGTAAAAGTATGTTTAACAGAGGATCCTTCGCCGAACATCAACTTCCTAGTGCGTTGCAGGGCTGAAAGAACTCTCCAATTTATAATCCTTACAGAAGAATATCGCCGCGGACTCACACCAGGCTCTATATACTGTGTAAGGGGTCTACTATAAAGCATATGAAATGTACAGTACAGTACAGTACAGTAAATCTCTCAAGGATATGCGAGGCTAGTGCGAAAGAGCCAAAACAATTTCAAAACTGCGTTTGGATGAAGATACAAGCATGGTTATAAGAAATGTTATTCAAACACATATTTTATGCTTTTTGCAGTAAGAAGCGCCGAATATACCAGATTTAACATAAACATTTAAGAAAGCAGTACTGATGCAAAAGGCCGCTTCTTGCAAGAAGACGAAATAACTTCGAGTAATTTTCGACCTTTAACTTGAATAGTCTCCAGACATATCAGCAATCAATTGTGGACCTTCAAGAGAGTACTGTACAAGCCATCACTATTGCTAGCTAACTACACACGAAATTCACAACTGAAATACTTTATTTCACAACTAAAGCTCCCTTTCTACAGTATAACGCGCAAAATTTCAAATTCAGTTGCGACCATTCCCTCCGAAACGCAATCGTGCCCAGATCGGGACATTGGTCCCATCTCAGCTCAGCGGATGAGCCAGTCGCTGCTATTGCCAGCTGATGCGGCGGATGACAGGGAGGCAGAATTAGAAAATTATCAACAACCTAGCATATGAGAGCGATAAGGAAAAAGGATCTCCCTGTCCTTCTTTGATAAATTCTATGAAAAAACGAGGCGAGGGCTACTCTGAGCATTACCAAATTTTGCGCAGAGGAGTTCGGCCATCTGTGGGGCTTATTTAGAGGTTTTATCGAAGAATAATTCAATGTTGGGAAGGGAAGAAAAGCTGAGTAACAGGAAAGGATGCTTTACAGTGATACTAACTACCATCAAGAGAGGAGGAAAGTGAGCATATTTGATAAAAGGGTCCATTAATTGAATCGTTTATGAACCGCTTAGTTTTAATCGTTTCAAATTCATGTTTGATGCCGCAGTTACAGCTATCATAGCGCACTGCTCAATACAAATTTAGAAGCAAAAACTACGCTTACAATTTTAAGCAACGCACGGTACGCTGCAAAAGTTACTTTTCCGCAATCATTTCGGGAAAGTGGAAGTGTCGAGGAGGGAAAGAGGTACTTCAGTGGGAAGAAAAAATTACACAGATATAATGTGAAGTTATCCGTTCATTACAATATTTTGGCTGTAGGATGTTCTCTCCAATATCCTCCCTAACTATCGAACTTAACTATTTTTCAAGAAACTATAGAGTTTCATGCACTGAAATTAGAAAATTCTGGCACTTGAGGAGTCTCAGGATGAGAGGGAGCTAGCGGTTGAGCACTGTAACATGCGATCTTTTTTGATGGATAAAAGATATCAAGGAGTAAGTGATATTTGCAGGGCTCTCATGCTTAAGAAGAAACCGCCGCACGAAAATTTATCGAGAAGTGACGAGGTTCTAAACCTCAAAATTTAAAGCGATTTAACTATCGTAGAAAACTTTCTGGTCGAATGAGGGGCCTTTGGAACTTAGTTTAAGATAGCAGGGGCTGGTTTGAGAGGAACCGTGACAAGTTCAGAATATATCTTTCTTTGAAAAATTAAAATATATGTCCGCACCCCTTGCTTGTTGAGGACAACAGACGCTTTCAGTGTGTTTGCAATTGGTTACACGAGATTGGCTCAGGCAAATACTGAAGCGGCGCAGTATTCAAGGACGGTGCAGACAGAAACGTAAGGGACATATATAGATGTGCAGCTCAGTTCCTTTGAGCCTATGGAAGGGAGTCTTGTGACAACTTTTAATATTTTCATTAGTTATGATATTTTTAATAAAGAATTGTTCTTCAATCAGTTTTTATCGTGCATTACTGTGAAACTAACATGAAACTAAATTTCGAAATATAGCGCTGTGTATTCCTTTGAAAGCGTGGTCGCTATCAGAGCTGTGCGGGCATGCAAAATAAGGATTAAGGACACCTGCAGGCATGAGTACCAAGAGCAGGGCAACGACGAACCCGTAAACTACGAATATGAGAGAAAAGAATATCCGTAAGTGCTTATACTTTACCGTAGGACTCCAAAAAATCAGACCACATGTCCATTCTCCGCACCGTACATTAGAGTACTGTTGATGCCCGTAAATTGTGGCAAGAGACCCATATTTCAAAATTCAAACTTTATACGTACCGTAGCCCGTAAAAATTCTTGTCACGACCATGTACTTTGTTCTATGTTCTGTCAATGAAATAAAAAAACTCAGAGAAGACCCCGTGCCGGCTACATCCACGAAAATATGATACGGTCAACGAAAAAATATGATCTAATCTAAAATAACTTGAAATTTATAATCACGGCCATGAAAATTTTACGTAATCAACCAAAAATACATTGGCGGTACTTTCTGCAAAACACCCTCCGTCTTGCTTCCATCAGAAATGGCGAACTAGACATTAAACGAGTTCATCCAAGATCCCTCTCATCTTCCCAAACTAAAGCATTCTTCCACTGTTTTCAATCACTTATCCGACGCATTACTGAGCTCCTCGTGATAACCCTCAACTGCTTTTATCCATGCTAACAACAATAAATTTAGCAGCGAAATCGCCCAAAAGCCTTCTTTTCTTCCAGCGGAAACTACAGAAAGCAATGCCGCTGCTCCATGTAGGTCTTCGAATGCCGAGTGGAATATTGAATCTGCAATCAGCTTTCACAGATTGTACAAGGAGATGAACCGAAAGGCTGCATTTTGGGCATTCCGTGTCGAAAGGCGAAGAAATTTGTTCGTCTGTCAAGTTTAGGTGCCAGATCCAAATGTAATGTCTAAGAATAAGCACAACTTAAAAGAACAATTCAGTACCGTAGTGCAGTGGGAGCTAAGGCGCTCCGTCTGCAAATAAAAAGGCACCATACGCTTTCCTAGAAGAAATTTGTGACCTGATTGAAGACATTTATGAGGGAGAACAAAAAAGTTAGCCAGACATACTAGAAAGAAGCCAAAGGTGATATCAAAAGACTTTTTCAAGACTAATTTCCAATTGAAGCCGAATCCTACTCAGCAGAGAATACACAATGAAGATAAGGTATGGCTAGTTTCAAAGTCATGTTTGCTACTAAATATTGTTGGCAATGCTTACTTTATGCGGTAAATGCACGGAAGAAACCCTCGTGTTTCGGTACCATGTCGTCGCAAGCTCACAGATAATCTGATCCCATAATTCATTCGATCATGTGAGGAGAAGTTTTTAAGGCTGACATTGAAGACTCTGTGCTCCGCCTCGATAAGATTTTATCTATAGATGTCGAGATGTTTTGAAGACATTTTCGTTATTTTTGCGCATGGGCTGGACGATACGTTTGTCATGCATAAGGTTCATCTGCAAATGATTGAGTATAGCAATACAAGTGGTGAAAATCTTTTCGATGTATTTCGTAATAACTTAGAGTATTGCGGTCTGACTCAAAATATCATATGCTGCGTCAGGATGGTGCCACGAACTTTAGAAAGTGCTCTAAAATTCTGAAGAACATAGTGTCATGTGATTCGCTACAACTCAAAACTTGTTTCGAAGGTCCTTGCTTGGCATACATACTTTCAAATGCGTGCAACATCGCTCTTTCCACTCGGATGGACGAGGGCCTATCTGAAGTGTCTACACTGATCACGCGAAAATTTCCTCAAAAGTACATCAAATGAACTTCAAAAAGTGCAAACGGATGTTATGACTGGTTCATTTCTTGCCGAGGTAAAATCAACCCTAAAGGGTGATAGAAGCACCTTTGAAGACAAAATTTGTTTCTACAGTCGTGATGATGAACATGATGCTGGATTATTGTAATGTATTTGATCATTTCTTTTCAAATCAAGATAGATTTGATCTTCGTCAGCGAGGACAGTCTCCACAGAATTCAGAGATTTTTAGTTAAATTTATGATACTCTACAACCTGTGATGGAAATATGCGTCCTGAGTCAAATGAATTTTAAGCCGACTCATCAGTCATGCTGTGGCAAATTTTGCCAAATTATATCTCCAGTTTACTTTGAAGCTTTCTGGTCTGCCAGAGATGCTACCTGAGAATGCCATTGATTTCGAGCAGAAGATCAGCTCTTTTCGCAACGCATGCTTATATCACTGAAATCATCAATTCGAGCAGTACTGGAATCTCTCTATTCATATCGTACCGTGACAGGAAAAATGTGCACAATTAATTAGCTCTTGTGCCCAATCCACAGTACAAAACTCTTAAGCGCCCATTCATGGAGAGAAACAGAGGGTCTCCCGCTGGCAGTAGAGCTCTGGCGAAACGTCATGATGCAGAAGTTGTTCTAACCCTTCTGAATGGTTTATAAAAATTGCAGACTGAAATCAAAGCACGTATTGAAACCAATGATATTCAATACATCGTAGTGGATAATGAAGCTCCTGATCATCTTGAAAATGCGGCAAATGACGAGGTGGAAGATTATTTCAATGTTGAGGAAGATGCAAAGAGTGAGAATCAGCGAGCCCAACGGGCTGTTGAGGAAGAGCTCAAGCAATTTCGAAAAGAGCCCTACACCGGACTAAAAACTCACTTGTTTTTCTAGAAAGCAATCTAAATTTCATAACCTGACGGAGCTAGCTTAACACATATTTGAATAACACCAATAAAAATGGAATGTTAGAGAATATTTGGTCTTGCTGCAAAAATTGAGACGCCTTTACGAAATGCGGTATCTACTGAGAACATAGACATACTGGTTGGTCTTGCACAAACTACCTGGATGACATGGACTACAAGAAGTATACAATCATACCCAGAATTACAGAGTTTAGTGACTTTGTAGTGGCGACTGAATCATTCGAGGAACCTGACGATGATTGGCTTGAATAAAGAACTAAATTCATTAAGTTATCCTTTTGTTTGTTTGTTTGTAGTTTATTGTACTATTTAAAGCTGTTGACATGCTTTGTGCATTGTGTTACATCATAATGTGAACATGTCGCTAATGTCTAAAAAATCTGTATTGAATTGAAAAAAGTATTGCCGTCAGTGTGCTACTGGTATCATCATTCCCGGTGCTTGTTACTGGATACTGTTTTTTTCGAATCTCGAGAGACGCATGAACCAAATGATCCCCGATGTCAGATCTTTAAAGGCTTCGGCATTGCCTAGAAAACTACAAAAGTATGAAACCCAGCTGGATTATCAGAGGATATTTAAACTCCAAACGCCAGCCACTTTTGTCACATTGACTGTACAATTTGTTGACTTTAGCTGGCGGGAGTTGAACCAGCGCTTTTCTCTTCAAAGTTCCCCGGATTAGTTGCTAGGCTACGGGGATTCTAATGCACTAATGAATCATTTTATAGCTTGCTCGCGCGGGCATGTCGATTTAGTGTTTTCTCGAGACCTGTTTTTGTTCCTCGTACCCTTTTTTCAGAATTTATGAATTATCTGGGATACCCTCAGGACTGATACCCTGCACCCGGACACACGTTAATATTTTTGCATGCCCCTGTATAGATTTGAAATTACGCCTTAGTTTTTTGCGGACATGAACACGTACTTTTTTGGAATTGAAAGGTAACGTATCTTGCCCGCTTATAGCAGCATAATCTGAATGCTTGGGGGTATGCACGTATTCTAAATCGCCCCCTACACATTTTTTTAATGTTGTTCCAGTAAGCTCTCCGAACTGTTTGTAGCTCCACTTCCGTCCCTGCTCATTTGTTGCTGTTGACTAAACGGACTCACATATACCTTTTCCACAGGTAAATCTACAAAATTTCATGCCACACAGCTCTAGTCGCTACATATATGTGAAGTCTGTCCAAAATTTACTGTCTTATTCAAAAAACATTTGGTTTTCGTCGTACCGCCTACATGACCTACAAAATTTGGCCATAAACTTGGCTCCCAAAAGCTATTATGGTATCATATGACCATAAATTTGGATCTCGAGAGCCATATACAGTGCTATGCATGGAAATGAGCCTAAATTGTGAAAATGCGCTGTGATGCAATAAGGCAAGCACAAAAACAGTGTAAAACACTACAGAGGTAACTTTGTATCTTTTTTCTAATTTTTAGTACTTTTTTGCGCGTTTGATATGTTTGAGTTGTCTATGTAAAGAGGGTTCAAGGTTGATTCGTGTCAGAACCCGGAGGAAGGCAACTACTACCAACGAAGCACCATCACCAGCAACACCACTAACACGCTGTCCTGTACTGTCCTTTTTCCTCAAAGCTGTGTCGTCCCTTGTATCCTTGGACTTACGGTGTGCATACCAAAGTAAAAGTGTCCGTTTTCTCTTTTGTAATTTCAGCAGTTACCGCGAAGTCCAATGGGGCGATGCTCTTAGTGATTACTTCAACTTGAGCCTTTATAGCCCCTGAAGTAATGGTAGGGATGGATACGAAAACCTTTAAGGACCCCAGATTATCACCGTCAGTACAGGATAAAGAGATGTGTGGAGTAAGCGGCAGTGCTGGTCAAAGGGTCTACTGAATTGACCGGAGAAGAAATTATCAACGTGAATAGTGCTATTACGGACTAACCAAGTCATCCTGTTATTGAAGACGAGGCAAAGGAGAAGTCCAGGAAATCTGGATCCGAGTATAGCTCTGCATGCAGCGGTTCTCTTTCGCAAGTTTCAGGTGGTCCAATGCAGGTCCCACCTAACCCAGTACCCGTTTACTATCCATTTCATCATACAATCGTTTTTGATCTTCTTCCACCGGCACTACCTTGCAACAAAAGCCGGGATCGACCTTGCCTGCACTACTGGCTACATTGTTGCACAGGAACGCGAGAAGAGAGAAAGTAACAAGAAGAGGAGGAAGGCGAACTAGTATTATCGCATATGCGACATAGAGTTTATCAGTCTAGGGAAGAATCCAATTCAAAAGGCAGGTGGAGGACACAAGAGGGCAGAAACAAGGTTGAAAGAAACTAAGGGAACGCAGCTGTGCAAGTCCTGCGACATAACTTTCACTCAAAAATCGACCCAAAGACTCATCTACGCAGCAACAGGCACCATGCGAAGCTTTCATTCCTCGACCAAAAATAAGGACACTAGAATCATTTTTACTAAGCATCTGAGAGTAGTGTTTTCAAAATAGGCTCAAAAACAAAAAGAAGGAAAACATTAAAACAACTAAAAAACCCATTCAAAAACAAAACAATAAATAACTCCTTACAGTACCCGAACAAACCCGTACTCTTATGTTACTCCTTTGGAGTAATGCATGTTCGCTTCATGTATCCCCATGCACGCTGTATGATTATTTTTTATCATGCAGTGTCAGCATGAAATTGAGTGATCTGGCTTGATTCGTCCGCCTTTTCTGTACGCACCTCTAGGTCGTGAATCACGCGTCGTGCAGACTGATTTTCATTCACGGCAGTTTACATCAACCATGTGATCATTCTGCACCCAGCGTGATCGTTGCTTACACAGGCCTTCTCTGCTCGCCCCGTCCGCTCCCAACCAACACGAGTCCAAACTCACCTAGCCTTATCCACATCTTCTGTCTCCAGCTCACCTCTCCAGCCCTCTGCGTACCGCTAAAATAACTAACGCAGCCATCAAAGTCCCGAAGAGATGTACTTGTCTAAAGTCGGCTCACTTCTCTTGGCCATTTTATCACCATCAACTGTAGCCACAGCAACTTTTATCTTGAACAGGACCAGCTCAACAACAGTAGAGATTATTTTCTCCAGTCGCTCTTCCGTGTGCCACATCTCTCATCATTTACTGCAAATAGGATGAAGTCAAACAGAACGCCACTTTCTTTCGCGTACTCCTCCTCTCTTCTTGAACTGCTTTCCATTTAATTTGAGGCTGAAACTGTACGAGTAAAAATAGAAGTACCTCTGTTTGCCCTTAATGATTTTGTGGCTTTCAATTTTTTGAAGTCGGCGGTATCTATCCGCTGGTCTTTTGTACTTCGACACTGCGTATTTGTTGTATGATGGATGCTCAAATTCCACATGTTGTGGATCAGGAGTAGTAGTGGTTGAGAGACGCTCCATGTTAGTCCTTCGTTACTTCAGAGTCACAAAGTCCTTTGCGAGACTGCACCCAAACCTAGCAAATGTCCGGCAGCGTGCAACATCGTAGAGTAAGGCAATATATCCCTTCCTGCTCCCGTCTCTTAATTTCGCTACACAAGGCAGTAATCCTCTGCTATTTGTTAAAGTAAACCGGTGAACAATGGCAGAATTGCTAATTTGTACAGCCATAAATCGTCTAATGATACTGACTATGGGATTGACAGAGGAGTTGGTGTAGAAGAGGATTTGTAAGGCTCTGCTAGACTCATCGATACATCCCTCCAATAGGCTAAAATAAACCAGCCCAGTGGGTCTGATCACTTTAGCTGGAGTAAGAGGTCCTTAGTCTCCACCCGGAGACTTATGTGCTTTGCTTAAGTTTTAGAACAAAGCATATGAGAATAGTTCGGTGGCATGCGTTGAATATAGGATCTTACCATAGCTGTCGAGGATGATCTTGGCAGGCTTATCGAACCATTTGAAACAATATACACGCAACAATGCTACACAAGAGCCTTATTAAACAACTAGATAATCCACAAACTCCAAAAAGCACATTATATAACCTCTGCAATTCATATGTTGCTGCCTTTGGCAACAACAAAAAGCGCTCTACGTTTTCCTAGAACGGCGCAGTGGTGCAAACAGTGAAGGTGGAAAGCCTTCTTGTGCACAAGTCGCCGAAATTATGCCATGACACTAGCGTCTCTTCCAATTTTAGAGTCTAAGTTCAGAGGATCATAATCAGTTCTGATCCTTTTGTGTTTTCAATTGTAATCAATATGGTCATTGTTTTAATTTAAACTCATCCCGCATAAACATCCCCATCGGTGTTCGATATTGCAACAAATCCGTCTGGACTCCTTGCAGGCATTCTCACATTTTGTGAGCCGATCAGTCAAACAGTTCGAATATACTGTACTTTGAAGGTGACTGATTTATATCAGTACTTTCATTCCAGTAGTACTGGTAAGCAGTTTCATACAGTACGATACTAGATATGCATGGTGAAGACTCTTTTTCAGGCGTTTAAGCTTCATCTGTAGGAGATCCTCAGAAGTTATTGACGTATCAGCTCTATTAGTTAGTTGAACTGTGCCCTCATCAAAATTTCTCTAGTTCGAGTACTTTGGTGATTAGCTATTGCTTTCCTAGTGATGAAGGCTGACGATGACCAAGGCTGTTGAGGGAAAAAGAAAATCTTCTTTCTTTATCGCGTTGAGGGAATCAGAAGTCAATTTTGAAAGCTGTGAAGCATCATGTTGGGATTTCTTTTCGGCTTTCAATTCGTGCTTTTGAATTTAATCTATATAGAATATTTATCCATTTGCAGAGGAAACCAGCCTCTCTAGTGTTCTCATAATCTGAAACGGGGTTCGCTGCCGCCATAATACGTTTTCCAGACAGTAAATTGGCTAGCGCTCGCACATGACGTTCGTAGTCGGATGCTTTAGTCGTGAGGAATCCGTTTGTTCTACATTATGTAAACTGAAACGCACTTACCAAAACCCAGTCAAGATCCGAAGACAGCACCAAAATGAATTTTTTCCAAGTCCTGTAGCACGAGATCAACATTCATTGCAGGTATAAAAGGTGTGATGGATGCAAATCTCTTCGTTTTGGTGCCAATATAAGCACTTTTTTAATCTTGGTCAAGTCAAACTCGAAATAAACACGACGAAACCCACTTTCGGGAATTAGTGTGATTGCATAGGAACCGAACGTGCGAGTATCGTTGTTTGCATCGCAGAAATGCGACCATTGCAACTTTCAAGGTACGCATATGCACCCACTTTCCTCCCACAATTTCCTAATGGCTTCCTATTCGCACTATACACAGCTCGATTCCCTTTTCGCTGACATACATTCCTTTATATCTTTCTTATATCGGACTGTAGCCAAAAGAAAGGGCAATCCAAACTCCTTTTGTGCGAACCGATGCCAGTCGCGCTGAGCTTTTCGTTCACAAACTCTGTTGTATCTGCAGAGCTATACCGTCGATAGGCATCAAACTTTGCCTCTTTCATTGGCATTATAGACCCGTGGGTGGCTTCTCCTTGTATAAGTACCAATCATTCCCATGTATGTATGAGTTTCTCACCGGGACGGGAATAATGGCTTGTCAGAAACTCAGAAGTGAGGGCTGAACATAGCGCATTATTAACGGTGCCGAGCGCCTTATTTGGTTGCTGATTTGAGAGAGGCTGGTCAACTCCGTCACGGCTCGCAAACGAAGCCTATGGTGGTCATCATCAAGTTAAAAATGATAGAGTGAAGGGGGAGATCAAACGAGAGAAGGAGATTAAAAGAGAGAGTGACACGGTGAGAGAGAGAATGAGTGAGGGACCAAGGAAGAGAGTTGAGAGTAGAGAAGGCAGCGAGTGACTTTACCCAAACAGAACATGGAGCGGACTTGGTCTTGTATAGACCTCGAGGCGAGTCGACTGGTGCTTCTGGACGATCGATGGAAGTGTCCAGAAGCCCTGTAGACGACGGTGGGAGACGAACCCTAAACATGCTTGAGCTTATCTAAAGAAGATCTGGTCAAGCTTAAAGAACGGTACAGTGCATAAGCGTAAAGGCAAAGGTATATTTTGTAAAGTAAAGTACAGTAACAGACGTCTTCAAGCCTCTCTGATAGCTTTAAGCTGTCAGCAGAGGCAACAGAAAGTAATTACATTAAAAGAAAAAAGTACTTCCCGAATGCAGGCAAACCAGTGATTGACAGCCGCAAGGTCCTGCTCCAACTCAATAATTATATAGTTACCCCGTATTGGACGATTGGTCCAACCTGAGCCCAAAAAATCCTCCTTTTTTCGATGTTGCAAGGTGTAGCACAATGTTGATCATACCTTCAAGTATCGAAGTCCAGATAATCCGGTCGGAAAGAAATTCGCGGTTTCCGGCCCTTCAATTGTATTTATTGCGCTTTAGTACGGAGTAGCAAGCACGTGCGTAATAAGTACCTGTTTAAATTATATTGATACATATAATATCAGCTTCTTCATTTTTAAATCTCTGTTGATTTTGAGCTTCAGTTTCTCCATGATACAATATGTCAGGAAAATATCGAACAATTTCATGGGTTGAACCACGCTGGATGAAACCATTTCGACCTCATCACTGTTTAACTTGATCTCTTCGATCCCCTTTGTTAGAACAGAGTTCGTTTCCAGCACATACCGCTCAGCTGAATTTACGTCCTTGTCATCGAGATGAATTTCTGCATCTCCAAAGTCGGAAGCATACGTCCACCGCAATAAACCCGCTCATCTCTGTGGGCTGTTCCTCAAATAATCCCGTTCTGATCCAACTATACCGCGTTCCGCAGAACTTTCATGACCATCTGAGCAAGAACGGCACTTATCTTCGTCCTCCCATAGAGCTGCACCTGAATCTGCGAAAAAAGAATACAAATTGTCTTCGGTTGCTATTCGTATCGGTTCCATCTCGTTAGTAGGCTCCCTTGTGCCTAAATTACGATGAACGTCATTAAGCAACGATAAAAATTCATTATCATCTATAATGAGGTCTATGGTCGACAGCGAATCATCAGAAGCAAGTAATCCAGCCGAAATTCTTTTTCATTACTTTGTTGTCTACAAATGGAACAAAGGATTCATCAGAATCATTTTCACTTAATATTTCCTACGGCGAGTATGTACGTTCCGCGTCAAATTCAGTGGACTCAAAACATATTCTTATCGTAACATCGTCGCCCCTAAATTACGATCTTCGGTTTTCCACAGGGGATGTTGAAAGGTATTGTCGATGACTGACTTTTCTTTCGGGCGTTTCGCGATCAGTATATTGATTACCCTCAGCATTTAATTGCAACCGTCCGTTCTCTCTTCGACGATCTATAGTAGTCGGTGACTTTTTCGAACAAGTACTCCATATGCAAAACGGAGGCTGTTCGGACATCTATCAGGGTCTTTAACTTCGACTTTAGTTATTGTTGCGGCGCGCAGATGGTTGGAGAGATGAGCGGGAAACCTAAGATGTAGATAGGGCTGGTTGAGTTTGGGCTAGTGAGAGTTGTGAACGGATGGAGCGAGCGGGGAAGGCCTGTCTGGGCAGCGATCACTCTGGGTGCAGAATTATCACGTGGTTGATGTACACTGCCGTGCATAAACATCAGTCTGCACACTGCGTGCCTCACGCCCCTCAGTAGCGCTAATGTAACGGAAAAGGTGGGTGTATACAGAAAGTTCACTCAATTTTATGTTGACACTGTATGATTAAAAATAATCATGCAGCATGCATGGGGGTATTTGGTGGTCTCTTGTCATTTTCGTGTCTTATTCGAAAACGTTTGGTATCTAGAGATAAAAGTAATGCTTGCGATAGTTATAGATCCTATTGCGTGTCGCATATATTACTTTGGTCTGCGTACACATCTTTGACAAGTTTACAGCTGGCATTACATCACTGGAGAGCCCAAATGGCATGAAAAATCAACAGGGGTGGCATAAACGCACTAGCAAGCATTTGCGTAGCTGTATTAGTAGATATTGGCCGCACTAAATACTGAATCCAAAGCAACATGATGGCTTATGTCTGGCACGTAAGGCAATCATATGATGGTGGTGGTTGTTTCATCTTGGATCTAACGACTTTTTTGTGGACTCAAAAATACCGGAACTCGCCGAATTAGATTATGAAGACAAACGTAATAACGAGAATGATTCAGAGACCACCATGTCCGACAAAGAGTTATCATTCGGGGCATTCCAAATCAGCAAAATCTGTGGCTTTTTAAGGTGCCCGTGTTGACACAGGAGCACATAAATACGTTATTCAAATTCAACAATTCCAATCGTATTTCTATTCCATAAGTATTCCTTTCCAATTCTCAAACCAAGACGGGAAACGGCTCTACGAATTTGTTGATATTCGTTTCGAGGGTGTAGGATACATCGAGGTAAGGATCCCCGTGGACAAATCCTCTTCTTTCATCTTTCAGAGTAGAATTCGTAGACATCTTCATCTCTCTCCTCGTCTGGCTTGAGTTTCTCGATGCCTTTAAGATGAATATTGACCTGAACAAATACACACTAACGTCCCAGGATGGGAAGTTCTCAATACATTTGATACGTCAACTTGGTTTTCTTTTTACCATTCGGGACTTGGACAGTGAAACTCTCTTCACGCATGAAGAGCGGCAACAAATAAACAGCCACTTTTAGCATTTTTAATCGCATCGGCTTTACTCACTCCTAAAATGGGCAAAAAAACGAAAGCAAATAAGATATTCTACTGCAATTGTAGTAAATTGAGCAGAGCAGCGATATCTTCCAACGCTGAGTTCATAACCCAAGTCGCTTTCGCGTGAGCCTGCCGGATAGCGACGTCATATTCAATTGTGTACTTCGCTTCGACTTGTTTACCATCGATTGATATGTTATACTACATATTATTGACAAAGCTACAAATTTTAACGCCGCACAGCGTCTCACAATGCAGACAACTACGAAAGTCTGGGATGTATACCGACATGTTTGGGGTCTCCGTTACATTGGACGCTCTATTGAGATCCATGAAGAAGCTAGACAACAGTTTACGTCTTTGCAGTTCAGAATTGTTCGGTCTCGTTGGTATTAAGCTAAAATTATCTGGGGTCGAGAGCTTTCACGCTACCAGAGTCGGAGAAAGGTATCATTCCATTTTAAGGTAAATTTATATGTAAGTGAAAGCTCCGCGCTCAATTCTGACAAAACTAGACGCCTTCGATATAGCGTTAAATGTTCTAAATGACACAGCAGGGCCCAGTGGACTTTTTCCCTCACTCCTTGTCTTTGGGTAATGCCTAGGATACAGGTGAAACCTGTTGATCTCTCAGCACAAACGGAACGTATGATCGATTTGATGTAGCTAGGCAGAAATTAGCCAAAATTCAAACTGAGGGCATAGTAAGTAGGGAAAGCCGGAGGAACACTCCAGCTGCTTCAATGGCCGAAATAAGAATTAAAGACGATGTACTCACATATCGAGAGCATCTGAATCAATGAATCAGCCCATCCCTAGTCCCATATGTGTCCGGGAAAATGGTACACGTCGATACTAAAGGGCGTACTTCACAGTTTGTCTAGAAGAAGATCAAACTGTATATTAGAGAACTTGGACAGACTCCAACTGGGAACTAGGATATTTTAGCAGAAAATGATGATGCGCAACATGGATTGAAATCGCATAATCAGACAACACCCTACAACCAATTGAAGATGTGATTGATAGACTGTTTATTGGTACCGTTGAACCATAACTGGCTGAGGATCCTATCGAGGTAAGCAAATTTATTACCGACGTACTAGACAAGGAGGATCTTAGGACAGAAGTTCACGCCTTAATTGAAGCGAAACTTGAAGAAATTAACGGCCTTATGAGTGGAGGGGTGTTCAAAGTGGTTGATGATAAGCTTTCTTCAACAGAGACGAACGTGTTAAGAGATCTTTTTCGCTTGCCCATAAGAATTTCGGTACTTCAAAAGAGAAACTAACAGCAAGATGTATCGTTTAATGCCATAGAGACCGTGCAATGATTTTGTTTTGCACATTGAAGCGAGTATGCAGCAGCATTCTACACTATTGATAATATCTTTTGCGGTTTGTAATTGTTTCAGGCTGTTCGGTACTGACATTAATCAGGCCTATTTGCACCGAAGCCGGAAGATATGCAAGTTTTCAAACTTAGTCCAAGTCAACTGCTCCGAATTCGGCGCCCTTTTTATGTATTTTGTGATAGTAGACTACTGTCTTGACAAAATTCATGGCTACATTAAGCAAGGCATTGGAATTAAATCTTTAGATGATAACTTCTCGATTTACACCCATCGAATTGAAAAGAATAAATAGGTCTCAGTAATATTGTTATTTATGTTTATGACACTTTAGTTGCTGGGTATTGCGATTTCATAAACCTCATGGCAAAACTGACAGTGTATTTTGAATAAAACCATTTAAATGGGATAAAGCACACTTTTTGGTTTGAATATTTCCTATCATGATGGAGATGGAATTCAGGTGGATCAAATTGCTTATATCAATCTTCTCTCATTGTCTATGGGGAACGCAGTATTCAATGAATTTCTTAGTGGCCGTGCTTCATTATCATGGGTTAAACACAGAGGACTTGATATATGCTTTCAAGTGAGTCAGGCTGCTCAAGTGATAGACGTTCAGTTCAGTTTACATGACAAAAAGTAATTAAAAAATATCATTAGATGAGTGAAAGATCACCCAATGCCACTCAGGTATAGTAAATTGAAGAATAAATCGCTGCATCTCCTTTTTTACAACTATGTGATGTTCGTAAAGGACTTTGAATAACGTTTCAACTTAGATACATCGTAATACTATCCGACAGAAAAAATTTCTTACATATTCTGTATTTTGCGAGCCATGAGTAGCGACTTGTTGTGCGATCTATTCTCGGAGGGGATCTCTACGCCTTTTTGACAGCATTAATGATGCATTTATGCTAAAATATGATCTTCAATCCCATTATAAGCAAGATATTCGGATCCAGATGCTGACTGATTCCAGGCAGTTGTTCTTAATAATCACCAAGTCGTCTATGACTGCAGAATGCAGGCTGATGATTTGCCTCGCTGCTGTCAGAGAAGCCTATAATAGGCAAGAGGATTTCTCAGATCGACCTAATACGGGACAATGCTAATGTTGCCGGTTCGCTAACAAAAAAGGTTGGAATAGTACCCTGGACGAAATTATCGTTCATGGAGTAGATGAAACTCCTTTGACTCAGTGGCACATGCGCGATAACCTCGCTGGGAACTAGAGTGGGTGCAATGTGAGTACTTGTTCCAATCATATTTTACTTTGTGTACTTTAGGGTGTATCTCGCGGTGCCTCGCAAGTTCTCGTATAGTTTTATTGTTTTTTCTAGCTTTTGTACGGATTTGTCAGTGTTAAGAGTCTTAGGATACAGTATGTAGATATGCTGTTCTTTGCCGGCATGTTTGGGAGTCGAGGCAGAGCAATAGAAAACAAGACAGGGTGCGAAAGGAACAAATGTAGCTCGGACATCGAATGAAGTTCGTAAAGTACCGTTCGTCGGATTTTTTTGTTAATCTAGTGGCTCCACACTTCGTGCATGCCATACACTGCGTGCATGGTAATGCGGTATGCTTACAGTGTACACTGGTATGTGATTGCACCACAGAGAGTGAATATCCCACGTAGTACGTGGAAATTGGAATACAGTATACTGCATGAACTGATCAGAAATGCAATACCGGCTGTGTCCGGTTGGACGTAAAAGGTAACAGTAGCAGCCCTCTTCCTAGTGAAGATAAGCAGCGGGCATCTTTTGCTGAGTCTAGTCTCAACCTAGCTACGGTAGTTCTAGTCAAGCGAGTATCGTTTCATCAATCAGCCACCTTTATTATCACCTTTACGTATTTTCCTACACAGACCTGTCCGCCCTAGTGTCTAAAGAACAAGCAAATGTACCCATATGAGTACAAATGATTGTTAGAAAATACCTTAATTTTTTAAATTAAAATTATGCCTTGTTGTTCTGAATCCCTGTAGACTAACGTACCCTAACTATAAAATAAGTAGTGTCATCCCCATTCACAACAACCGCTGTGGCCTAATGGGCTTCAAGTGTAGTACGGAAAAAGAAATCATGAGCCAGACACGCTGCGCTCCACATGAGGGCAAAGAATTCCTTCAGGAAGGTCAACATTTCTGTCACAGTTGCTACGTCAGTTTGCTTAGCGCGCCCACTTTTAACATGAGCAGATAGGTTTATTCACAGATCACTCATAAAGGGAAATAGTGCCATAGGTACGTATGATAACTCCGCAAGTCGAAGGATGCGAATCAAAGATGTAGGCGGATATAGTTAAGGACTCATTTTCTTATTTTTGCTCATTCAGCCTACAAAGAATGTAAGCATAGAAAAATAAACGTCACTATAGAGTAGTATAAAGCATCATTTAATTATGACAGAAGTGGACATCGCGTAAGTGGTTTTGAAAGTAGTTACATCCTGTCTCTGAATGGCATATCCAAATATCCTTGTTCAGTTTCAGACACTCAGAGCAGAGAAATTTGTACTTTTTGTCAGATTTGCAAATTTTTCATCTGCTTTGAAACGCCGCTTTCGTTGCGGCCCCATTGGTTCCCTTGCGTCTTTTCACTGTGGACACCAAGTGGATTCCAGTACCGTAGGCCATTGACGAAATAGAATGCTCGGAACATCAACATCAGATCTGCGGAGGCCAATAGAAGCAAATGAATTGTCAATATGTTGCTCTGCAAGTTTTGCATAAAAATCCTTTTGCGAAATGCAAATTCTCACACCAAATCCCTTGTATAGCAGCCATGAATCAACGATGCAAATTGCAAGCAAAGATGTATTAACCCTTAAGGACCATTCATTGACTTCAAATTTCTTGTCCAATCCGAGATCATCCTGTCTGCATCTGTTATGCCCGTCAATCTGGGAGCAAGTTTCATAGTATGTGCTGACAACTGCTGGGTCTGGAATTTCCAATTCCGCAAGCACAATTTCATTGACAGCAGATCTCCAACGAGATCTTGTGATAGACTCTGACGGAAGTGTTGTACCGGAAGTATTGAGGAAATATCTTCTGTCTCTATCCATCCACATAACGGCCGTCATAGAACGATGGCTTTCCGTCCTCGAACTTACCATAACAGATATGATCTCTACGCTTAAAAGTTCTAGCCCTGACAAAAATGACATATGAAACTGCCTTATCGAATTTCTTGACGACACTTGTAAACCTCAGTCCATATTCGAAAAGTGCATTTGCTGTAGCCACATAAGCAAATGAAGAGTCTGCACAAACACATCGATTTGAATGAAACCTAGGCTCTGTAAGGCTAAGAAAAATAGCAGTACCATGATGTAAACTAAACTCGTAGCGCTGATTGCTGCCCTCAGATGCTGACAAAATAATTTCCAAATTCAATACAATTCTACTGACACCACAGCAAGCAGTCTTGATTTCACATTCGTTTCAGGCTTAAGGCCCACAGCGACATATTGTGGGAGTCCTTCTGACGTCCAGTTTCGCCCCATTCCGTACCAGTGCGACATGTTTTCATCCACGCAAATTATCTCCGATGGCGACACATATGACCTCCTATGTCGTTTTATGGCCTCCACGAATCTACTGACCAAAGAAAATCTTCTGTCAGTGCTTTCGGTTTCCATGTAGCGGCTGAACGAAATACATGAGACCAGTACTTTAAACGGTTCCAAGAATTATTATTCCAAACATCTCCAATGGAATGTATTTGGATGTAGACTTTGTACTCCAAAGTGACCTTCTGCTTGTGAACTCTAATTTGCATAACAATATAAGAATTCAAAAAAAACTTTAGAATTTAACCAGCTTCTGCATGCATGTGCCCACCACTAGCGAGTTTCCGGTTTGTAAGTTCGTTAATTGCAGAAAGTTGTTCAAGGGGAACATTTAAATGCAAAAATCTTACGGGTTCTTCTCATACACGATATGACCTTTAATGTACGTGTCACCTGCTGGACAAATTACCTTCCATAGCCGAAGTGCCATTGATCCATTCAACAGTAATAATACCTCCTGATTGGTCCAAATTTTTCCGGTACTTCTTTGCATACCACTCCTACTCCAGCCATCCCATTGGCTTGTTATCGAGGTTCCTCTTCTGAAGGTTGACGATCCAGTAGCTCGATCACGGCGACAGATGCCTCTATTCCATTGGATGTTGCTGATCCACCTTCGGATGCTTCTCCTGGCTTGATGTTGCAAGTTTCAAGCTGAATCGCTTAGTCTGGTCCTGAATGGACCAGTCTGCAGTGACCTTAATCTGACGTCTTCTGGTAGATGTTTCAATTTCGATGCTGAAAGCAGTTCCGTTGACGCGCTTACTTTTCCGAAGAGAGCCGAGTAGTCACTCAGCCGCTGACGTAATGTTGACAGGTTTCCGGGATTTTTGACCGGAGTCATTTGGATTCATCATTTTTGGTTAACTTTTTCGATGTTGACAAACCTTTTCTGTGATCGGTTGAGCAGTTGAGGTGTAAACTCCGAATTTTTGCACGTTTGACTATCTAAGGGTGCTACTAGTGTCTATCCGTCATGGCCCTGTCCTCATACTGTATGAGGACACAAAATAGTAGATATACTGTGGTAGTCAATTATTTTTTTTGTCCCAATATTTATTAATAAAAAAATTGCACTGTAAGGAGCCAGTTACAGTAGTGTTCGAATGACCGACGTACTGAAGATGCAATAGCTTTGAACTTTTTTTCTCCTAGTCAACTGCTCACCTCCATCACTGGGATGGTGGCCTATGGTGCGAATCGTAGATTGCTGACTCAGAGATCTTGAATTATATTCTGGCTGGGCTTCTGTAAGAAGTCCAAAAATTCCAACGGAAACTCTACTGGTTGTGAAAAAGCTGCTGTCTCAGTGCGACGTTAGGCATCCACTTTAACATGAGACAGAATACAGTGACATCTCATAAAGGGATAATTCAGTACGCCATAGATAGCAGCTGACTTCTCAAGTCAGATAACGCAAGTAAACCAGTAGGGGACTATGGAAATAGAACTCACTGATCATTTTTTTCTTTTAAAACAAAAAGTCACACTATTCATATCAACTTGGAATCCTAGTTGATATACATATGATGTTTATCGCGCACAAGGTCCATGAAGCAACACGTTTTGTGCTCGTGTGACAGATATGAAAATCACCAAAGCCGTTGTCACGGCAAGTAGAGCAAAGAAATTTTGACTTACCGACATTACAAACTCGACAGCGACCTTGGTAAGGTGCGTTAGTATACCCATCATTACTCATTTTACTCTTCTTGTTGGTTACAGCAAGATGTGTTCAAATCCCTGGAACAGAGTCCAACATCTCGTTGTCATCCTCATTTTATAAGCAGTTAGATGCCCTATGTGATATCGAATCAAACTTGTTCTCAATGAGTTCTTCAGCAAGCATCTCATAAAACTTTGATTGTGATAAGCAGAGTCTTGGACTGAAAAAATGGTTATATAGTAAAAATTAATCAACAATTATGATCGACAGGAGAGGGGAATTGACCCTGAGCGACCAATCTTTAACTTCCAATTTCTTCTCAATTCTAAAGGTATCTTGTCTACATCTTTTGTAGCGATCGATTTGAGAACACGTGTCGTAGTACCTCTCCACAACATCTGTAACTGCAATCTCGAAATTCACTTTCCTTGTCTCGCCATCCAGAGTTCTCTATCTTTACCTACAAATTTGGGTTCCCTGATTGGTTGCATGGTAACTGCTGACGAAATATCTTCGTTCTCTATCCATCCACAACACATCTGTTTAAGATTTGTTGGTGTCAGGATTCTTCGAAAACATCGATATATGATCTCTGCGCTCCGTGAGCTCCTTAGACTACAACTTTTGCATCTGAAATTTTTAACCTCATGCTTGACCACACCAATAAATCTCGTTCCATATCTCATCAAGGCTTCCGCAGTTGACACCGTTGCAAAAATGAGTCCCTACATACGACGCGACCTATCTTCAGCCAATGTTGAACAAGACGAACTGTAAGTGCGGTGGTGTGACAGAATTGCTCTGTGAATTCACGCCGAAGGCCACCAGTTTTACCCATCACGAACTCCAATCTCAACAGTACTCGCTTACCTGGACGACTTCCTACTTGCTCCTTCGGCATACGGCATTGAGTCCACGCCAGCTCATTGCTTTACTGTCCAAGTGCGAGTCGAGATGCGTTTAATGTCCATACTTGGGCTTATCAATCAGAAGGAAAAGGGCGAGTGGACGGTTCTACCCGAGTTGAGCACCTCGGTGTCATCGTGGACTCAATCTACATGAAGTTCTACGTTGCCCCTCGCAAAGTTGAGAAGGTGAAGTCCTTGGCCGCCAAACTCCTCAAGGAGGTACGCAACCGCCGCCTATGGGTATCCAGGAAAGCCCTCCGGACTTTTTGTGGGGTGTGCGTGTCGCTTACCCTTCC
Source organism: Kappaphycus alvarezii (assembly GCA_002205965.3). Taxonomy (NCBI): domain Eukaryota; phylum Rhodophyta; class Florideophyceae; order Gigartinales; family Solieriaceae; genus Kappaphycus; species Kappaphycus alvarezii. The sequence continues at coordinate 847,320 of NADL03000015.1, forward strand.
AACGCCTTGGGCCAGATTTTACTCTCGATCCCTTTACTGGGATTTGTCCTTTTCGATGAGACCCCCGTGGTCGATGCCACCTGTCCCATCAAGCATCCAAGAATCATGTTTTCGCACCGTCTCTCGTGCCAGGAGCTGGACGGTCGTGTCATTCACCCGTTCCGACCGGATGCCTCGATGCACACCGACGCAGCGTACGTTGGCTTCGGGGGTACCTTAAATACCACGGACATGCGCCCCGGTGTCCCTGGACAGTACATGTCCCAGGGCGTGCGGAGTTGGAAGGACCTTGCACAATCAATCACTTTGCGCGAGTTGAAAGCTATACGTCTGCTGCTCATGGGACCCCTTGGCAGACAAATCGAGCTATCGAAGTCTCACAACGTCCCCGTGCATACGGACAATCAGGCAGTGGCGCACGTGGCCAACAGCTTATTCTTGGCGAGCCGACCAATGATGCGCGAGCTTCGTCTTTTGAAATCAGTTCTCGAACCGCTTGGTGTTCGTATCAGAATAGAGTGGTTCCCATCGGTCGCCAACAAGTTTATCGACAGCTTGTCGCGACGGTTCCTGTGGTGACCTCCGGATTCGTGGGCAGCTTTGGGGTTCCGTAATGGCCGTTCTCACGGCTCCGGTAGACGCTTTCAGGTACCGCCCGCTCGGATAGCATCCTGTATTCCTTCTGCATCAGGCGTATCAGGAGCTGGACGCCGAGTGGGACCGAGCGACTGTCCCAGTCCTATGCCCCCCGATCGACCTGATCGGCACGACGGTAATGAAGCTCCAACATACTCATTCCCCGGCAGTTCTGCTAATACTGGACTGGCCACGTCAAACATGGCAGAGCGCGGCCTTCCACCTGGCCAACTGTTGCGTACGTCTCCATCAGGCACCCCAGGAGGTATCCCGCTCTGGCGACTACTTTACCTCGAAATCAACCTCTGACGACTCGGCCTGGAGCTCCTATGCATCTCGGGGACGCATCCGTCCGTCATATCGCCTTTGTGGTTCTACTTCTGGCAGTCGCATTTACGCCGAACTCTTCTTTCGCTATGCATGGAGTGACAGCACAGCAGAATCGCGCAGTACTCAATGGCGCACCTGGCTCCAGTTTTGCGACAACGAAGGACGATCCCCACACCCTGTGACCGAGGCCCACATGATCTCATTTATTGGATGGCTATCAATCGAAAGGGAGGCCCGACGTCGCCAAGTCGGATCCTCTTCTCTCCACAGTACCTCAGTGCCGTCCGACATATTCAGTTGATCGTTACAAGTTCCGCAGTTCCTCGTTACCCATTTATTGATCACGCCCTTCGCGCTTACGGTCGCTAGAAAGAGGAGAACTTCCCTATACGACTGTTCGCAGCGGATCCCCCACCTGTTGCTCGTGCATTTGGGGTCTTGGCATGACGGCTTTGGCGAGCAGTGTTCTCCGCGATGCCGCGCCTGTTTCTTCGCGTATGATTTAATTGACTTCGCGAGAGCTCCGTCATGTCCTTTATCTGCTGACATGACAATTAGTCAGGAATCTCTCACCGCTCGCCTCTCTATGGTGAAAGGACGACCGTTTAGTCAAGTCCCTTTGTTTCTTTCAGCCGTAATACCCCCCTTTCATCGCCGTTAGATGTCCTTATTCGTTGGCACACTCTTTGCCGCCCCATCCTCGTTGCTTTGGGCTCCTTGGGGAGTCCGGCGAATAGCGTCAAGGACAACTCACTCAAGCTTAACTGCGCAGTCTATCTACGCTGTCAGTATTCGCGCCCACCGGTGGGAAGTTTACGTCTCATTCGTTGCGGATTGGGTCTCACACTGAGCAGTTGCTTATCGGTGTCCCACTACAGCTACGCCTATCTCGTTTTGGTTGGGGCCCTAACTCTACGGAAATGGCTTCACTTTACTTTTACCGTACTATCACAGTGTCCGCTGCTTCGTTTTGGTTTTTCGGACCCGTTTCTGTTCCGCTCAGTGGGTCCGTTTTCATCCCGAGTGGGACGTTGCAGTAATGCTCCGCGGCCAAACTGCGTTCTTTGTTCAGGTTTTTTCGTCCAGTGTAGGCCGTTTTTATGCATATGATACGCAGTCAATGGATAGCAAGGTTTTTCATTGTATAACAAATCTCGCCGCGAACTTGTAATCCGTAGAAAGTTGCATTTCATTCACAACATGGGTCGCAGTGGAACCGAGTAGAGTCAACTCGAATACAGTGTCGGATACCCTGGGGTATAAGAATGCAAGAGTGATGCGGATAGTCAAGCCGAAAAAGGCATGCCACTTTCTTTCCCACCCATCCCACTGCACTATGTGCTTCATACCTCTCTCTTTTGGTTTTGGTTTTGTCAATTGAAGTCAGTGTCGATTGATCTTATGGGTTCCTGACGACAGTTACACTTGTAAGGCAATAGTCATAGTAGCTTTAAGGCATCAGTAAAACGGGTGTCCGCTCCAGGACCGATAGAATTACGCTTATTGTGCGAGATCGGGTTCAAATGGGAATTTTACCGGAGGCGGTAAGCGGCCGAGGAACAGAGTGAGGGAGGAGGGCTGGCGACTCATTTTGTTTGCCGTTTCATTCGCCGCTGTACGTGCCTCTGTACGATTGTAAGGTCACAAGTTCAATTCCTATGTGCAAACGTAAGTTACAACCTTTATATAGGGTCGTAGCATCTTTTTTCTAGTATTCTTAAGTTATTCATAAACCCCCTTTAGTCCTCTCTATGCTTGCGCGAAGTGAATGTTGTAAGAGGGCTATTTGAGTCGCGAGTAAACAGCTTTTCGTATGAAGACAATGGTCCAATAGACACTAACTAGATATGGTAAAAAGCTAATTGTTTCATTCTGGAACTTTTTTGCATAAAACTTTGCCGTTAAAACTATGGACTCATATGGGTACAATTGTCATCTGGACACTAGTCTTCGGAAAATAGCCGTCCTGCATCCCTAATCAGTTAAGCACCCTAATTCCCCCACCCCTTTATTATCCGCCTTTCTACCATATGTACGTGAAAAGACACAACTGTTTCGTGCAAATGGCAAAACTGTGCGGCAATACAACGCAAGAGGAACAATCCGCTTGGTGGCTAAGTACTGCGGGGAAGTGTAGGGAAGAATGTGTCGTTTATTGAAGGGCTAGGTAGGCGACCCGGCGAAGCAGTTAGACAATAGTCGTTAACCGCAGCTTCAATCTTTTTCCCGCACCACCATCCGTTAAGCGTAAATTCGTCAAGGCAGTGGCGGTTAAATGCGACAGCCGGAGTTGGTTGGCCGGCGGTGGACGAGCAACTCAGTACAAACAAAAGAAAAACGAATAAAAAAATAGAGTCTAGATACTAAATAACTGTATGCAATTTTGGGCCATACAGTACAGTACAAGAGCTCAGTAGGGTGGCACCACCCACAAGTACTGTACAGTATAGTACACACAAGCGCGGCCAAAGTATCGATATACAGTACTGTGCAGTACAGTACTGTACAGTACAGTAGTGGAAGAAACATTAGGACGTTTGTCTGTATTGGCGATTATGCCGTATATACAAACGGATCCGGGCTGAAGAGTACGCCCTTTATGTAATCTGAAGAGCTGAAGTCACCAATTTAAACATTTTTAAACGATACTTTCATTGTCCCCATATATGGCCCAAAACACGTAGCCCCCTGGAAAAAACTATAGGTACACATTCAAGTGGACGTCGTTTCCTCAAATGAAAATACTGTAACGCCATTATCAGTAGTTTATCTTACAGCCTTTCTCTCTAATGACCTCCTCGCATCGCTTTGGCATCAAAAATACCAATCTTTCTAAGGTAACCGGGTAGTACAGGCCAACACTGCAGAATGAAGTCGGCTAAAGAGTCAACGTTATCAAACTGTCTTCGTTAGCATACACAGCGCGAACTAAGATCCCCAAAGATTCTATATAGGATGGAGATCAGGGCAGTAGTCAGGCTAATGCAGAACAGATACACATTGGTTTTCACGCCATTTCTTAGTCGCAATTGTTCGGTAGCAAGGAGCGCCGTCTTGTATAAAAGTCCAATTCAAGGGAAGATTCTCGGAAACTGGACGCAAATAATTCTCCAAGGTCTGTATATACTTGTAATCATCTTGTTTTCCATGTTAGATAACCAACTCAGATTTTCTGCCCCTGAAAATCATGCCCGAACTATTAAATATTCACCTCCATTTTGCCTCTTCGAGAACTACTGCTTCCCTTTTTCAAATCATGCCACTTGAATGCTAAACTATCTGGACCATCCAAATTAAACTTCTTCTCATAAAACCGCACAACAGAACTCCAAATAGACTCCGTCCGATGTAAGCGTTCACATGCCCATTCGATGCGAGCATTTTTATGTTTTTATTTTCATGGCTGATGAACTTGAAATTCGTTTGTAACGGATAAACGGTGCGTTATGCAGCACATGGCGGACGAAGCGTGGGGATACATCCAGCTGCAGACTTTAAGCAATAGTAGGAGACCCTAAATTTGTACTTGAAGCCTTTCGAATAATTCTCCTTCTGTCCCAGACGACAGTTTTTTCGGTCTCCCGTCAGGATTTTTGCGATTGTAGCTATCGTGACCACGCAGAAACGAGGCGATAACATTGCGAAAACGGGTCAGTTCCCTAGCAATCTGAGCAACAGGCATGCAGTTCGCAGAGTGCGCAAGAATTTGCCCTTTCTCGAAGGTTGAAAGACGCTTATTTCTCGGCACTTTGGAGGCGTTGAGAGGAATTGAGAGTTGGCCTTGGCATCATGGAACGTTCAAAGGCTTGATGGGCTACTGTTATATCCAGTTTTTGTGGGATCAACTTGCTCTAACCGCCAAAAATTGATAGTTCGCAAACTGTACCTATAGTTTTTTCCGGGGCGATTTGGTATTTCGCGCCATAACATGGGACCTAATTTTTTATTGTTTAAAACTGTTTAGACCGATGTTCTCAGCGTTTAAAACTTTATAAAAAAGATAATATTAGAGCCTGATTTCTATTCTTAATAGGGCATAAGCGTAAATAAGGACAAATGTCCTATAGTTTTTTCCACCACTGTATATGTAATGTACATGGTGCTGTACAGGTGGGAAAGTTTGGGTTAATATTCGGAGAGTAAAGTCATCTGTCTGTTCCTCCTGAAGTGAGGCAACATGCTCCATAGGGATTGAGAAGAGTCGTTGTATGCTTACACAGTAGTACTGTACAGTAGCTTAGGAGTGTTAAAAATATTAACGTGTCCACGTCACCGCAGAAAATTGGCTGGACAGTGCAGAAAGTACCGTTGACGCGCGAGGACGTTTTCAGTTGGGCCGCGACAAGCAGCACACAGGGTATTTTCGGCAAAAAAGTTCCTGCTGGGACTTGAACCCAGGCTTCGAGATTCAGAGTCTCGCGTGCTAACCAACTACACAACAGGAACCATCCTGCCAGATTTCTTCGTGATTCGTTTCAATGCACTCCTGATTTTATAGTTTATAAAATGGGTTCCACGTCAATCGGGCAAGAGTACATTGGCACGACGACTCCTGGGAGAATGCCCCAAACCCGACCGCCATAGCGACGCCGACATTCGACATCGCATCCGTGGCCTAGCGTTCCGCCGCAGCCCCGCTGCGGCGTTTCTCTTCGCTCATCCCACGGCAGCTACGAAGGTCCACACTACACACTGGCAGACCATGCTCCGCCGTCACCTCGGACTGCCAGTGTATGATGACTCCATGGCCCTCAACTGCCACCACTGTGACCACCCCTTGGACACCCTCGGGGATCACGCCGCCGACCTCTGCTGCCCTGGTTTCGGCCGTCGTCACCGCCACAACTCGCTATGTAATGCGATTGCGACGCACGTTACCCGCCGCGCGGTCTGGATACTCGGCAAGAGGTTCCGTTCCTCGTCCCGGGCACTGAGCTCCGCCCGCCGATATCCTTGTACAACCACCACCAACCCCGGAAGGCACAACGTTGCGCCCCATTGCCTGTGACATCACCGTCGTTTCACCGTTCAAGGCCGCAGTTCGCACCAAGGCGACCCAGGCTGCCGAGGCGCTGCTGAACTGGCGGCCCGCGACAAGGTTACACCCTGGAACGCAACATCGCCCGACGACTCCCCGCTCCATCGACTGGCCCATCTTCTGCGCCTTACACGCCGAACTTCACGTTTCGACCTCTGGCGTTTGATTCCCTAGGTGCCCCTTCCCCTGGAACTATTGCATTATCGAGGAGTTAGTTCCGCGGATCGCGTCCAAGTGTCACTCGACAGTTGGCATTGTCCGCCGCCGTATCTACCAGCGACTGAGTTGCACCCTGTGGTCCTCCATCGCCGAAGCTATCCTGTCCCGAGCACCGATGCGCACGGACGACGAAGTACATCCGGTTAGATCTTAACCGTATAGTTAGGACGTGCGCAGTCCACAGTAGATACTGAACGCATTAAACTTCCACGATACTCAATGAAGTAAAGTTTCTCAAACCGAAGCACTGCGTTCGTGGGTTCCTCCTCAACGCCATGCGTTCGTGGGTTGCCCCTCACGTCCGCAACGCCATGGCGATAGCCTCCGTCACGATGCCCGCCTCATTGCTGAGGCGCGCCGCCCGACCCCGGGAATCCCGCCCGCACGCCCGCTCAAACACCGACCGAACATCCCGCCAAACCCACCGCCCCGGCCCCGACCAAAACCGTCGCGGCCTCACCCGGCCCCGCACAAGCCCCCAAACGCCCCAACGGGGGCACACCCTCCTCCCCCCCTGCCGCTCCCCGCCCCGCCGCTGGACACACTCCGGACCTCACACTCCGCTCCCCGGGCTCTTCCCCGTCGGCGTCAAAACGCCGATGCCCCGCAATTGAAGAAGCCCAGGCATCGGAGTTCCTCATGGTGCCCAACGCAACACCGGCGCCCAGGGCCGCTCTCCCTCCCACCGTCGCCTCCGCGGCAACGATGGGTAACGAGTCCGCACCGGTCGTTTCCATGAAGCCAATGATGGCTGCCGTACAAGGTGCGCAGGGGCCCAACCATCAGTCAACAGGCCAGTCGGCCTAACTCCGCTCCTCCCCACCATGGATTCGGTCCACCCATGGAATCGGACCCCACGCCGCATGATACATCGGCGTCATTCCCCTTGCCCACTCCCCTGGAAATCCTCTCAACACCCTACCGCGACAGGGATATCTTCCAAGATATTCCCGCCCCCTGCCTCTCGCAATTTATCCTCCTGTTTATCAAGTTGGTGAAAGCTGCGGCGAACGCTCGTGGGGAAGACGCCACTCAACGAGCATTCCTTCACCTCCACATGCTGCCCACGGCTGTCCTCCGTCGCTGTCTTCGAGGAGAGCGCGGATGGCGGGACCCCAAGAGCCAACGGATCGCCCTCCGAGAGCGCCTCCGTCGTGCGCACACGGGCTCACAGTGGGGAGCACTATGGGCCGAAGCTCTCGCAGCACACCAAGCACGGCTTGAATGGTGGGAACGAAACACGCTGTATGCCCCAACGGTCCCGCGCGACATCGGGCGCGCCCGTCGTGCAGAGGCCCTTTGCGCTGATGCGCGATACGGTAAGGCCATGCGCGCCCTCCACAATGGCCCGCTCGCCGACGTCAACGACCCGGCGACGATTCAGCGGCTCAGGGATCTGCACCCGACCCCGCCGCGCCCTGTCTCGCCGCTCCCGGAAGGACGACTCCCGCCGCCCCCGTGCATCACTGAGGCCGCTGTGGAACACGCGGTCCGCGGCGTCCCGCGGGACACCACCGCCGGACCCGAACGAACGCCGTCCCGCTGGTTCCACCTCTTGGTTAAGACTCGCGTCAGTCCTGAGGCCGGCGTGACTGGTCTGCGTGTCCTGACACAGCTCGTTTCCCGGCTCGCACGGGGGGAACTCCCGGACGCTGTGCTCCCCTCGTGGCAGCGGCGACGCTCCTCCCGCTGCAGCCGACTCCCGACAAGGTCCGCCCGATCGCCATCGGGTCTGTGCTTCGCAGGATAGTGACGAAGGCACTGCTCCCGCCGCAATAGCCGATTCACACTCGGTTCTGTCGCCGCATCAGACGGCCAATGGTGTTAAAGCCGGGTTGGACTCTATTGTCCACGACACCCGCACGACACTACGCCGCTTCTCCGCCACCCCGAACGTCGCCACGGTCCTCATAGACGCCAACAACGCCTTTAACCGCGTTGATCGGCAGTCTATGCTGGACCACCTACCAATGCTCGCCCCCTCGCTAGCCCGCTTCGCAAACATGATCTATGGCCGAATGCAACCGCCATTGCTTGTCCCGAACCGGGATCGCACCGTCATACCAAGTGCCCAGGGCACCCAACAGGGTGACCCGGCCAGCATGTTGTTGTTCTCGCTAACGATTCAACCCCTCATCCGTCGGGTTGCTGAGATCCCCAACATTGCTCTCTGCCAATGGTACGCCGATGACGGCACGATCGTCGGGAACCTTGGCGCCATCCGTCAGGCGCTCCGGCTCCTTGCCCGAGATGGTCCCACGGTTGGGTTCCACGTCAACCAACGGAAGACACGCATACATTGGCCTCACGTCATGCCGCCGGATCGAGCAGCCCTCTTAGCGGAATTCCCTCTCGCAGAATGCTCGCGGGACGGCTTTCCGCTTCTAGGGGCCCCCATTGGGAACAAAACGTTCACGGAGAGTTTTCTCCGGTCTAAGATTGCTCAGTGCCGCCGTACCCTGGACCGCCTCCTGCTGGTCCGCGACGCCCGCGCCCGGTTCCACATGCACCGGATCTGTGCCTCTGCATGCCTCCTATCGCATGCATTCAAGCTCTCAGATCCGCGCTTAGCAGTCCGCCGCTGAAGAATTTGATGATCTACAACGGTCATCATATGAAAAGTTACACGGCATAGCTCTCACGGACCGAGCCTGGGACCAAGTGTGCCTCCCCATGCACCTCGGAGGCCAGGGCTTCGAAAGCATCGCCTCGTGCCTCCACGGCGCTGCCGCCGCCAGCATCATTGATGCTGCGCCCGCACGGCAGCGAACTTCCGCATACGCCACGCCGCGTGCTTGTGCACTAGCTTCTGGCCGCTACCGCGGCGACCGGTCCTTCCTCCTCCGTCAGGCTGGGCCTTCTCTCCGCCGTTTCGCCCTCTCCATCCCCGGAATAGTCGACCTTTCCACCCTTGACCCTCCAACTCTAGCTGCTTCACCCACCAACACACTAACCCTTCTCAAACGGGTGCAGCAAGAGGCGCGGGCAAGAGTACATTGGCACGACGACTCCTGGGAGAATGCCCCAAACCCGACCGCCATAGCGACGCCGACATTCGACATCGCATCCGTGGCCTAGCGTTCCGCCGCAGCCCCGCTGCGGCGTTTCTCTTCGCTCATCCCACGGCAGCTACGAAGGTCCACACTACACACTGGCAGACCATGCTCCGCCGTCACCTCGGACTGCCAGTGTATGATGACTCCATGGCCCTCAACTGCCACCACTGTGACCACCCCTTGGACACCCTCGGGATCACGCCGCCGACCTCTGCTGCCCTGGTTTCGGCCGTCGTCACCGCCACAACTCGACTATGTAATGCGATTGCGACGCACGTTACCCGCGCCGCGGGTCTGGATACTCGGCAAGAGGTTCCGTTCCTCGTCCCGGGCACTGAGCTCCGCCCCGCCGATATCCTTGTACAACCACCACCAACCCCGGAAGGCACAACGTTGCGCCCCATTGCCTGTGACATCACCGTCGTTTCACCGTTCAAGGCCGCAGTTCGCACCAAGGCGACCCAGGCTGCCGGAGGCGCTGCTGAACTGGCGGCCCGCGACAAGGTTACAACCCTGGAACGCAACATCGCCCGACGACTCCCCGCTCCATCGACTGGCCCATCTTCTGCGCCTTACACGCCGAACTTCACGTTTCGACCTCTGGCGTTTGATTCCCTAGGTGCCCCTTCCCCTGGAACTATTGCATTTATCGAGGAGTTAGTTCCGCGGATCGCGTCCAAGTGTCACTCGACAGTTGGCATTGTCCGCCGCCGTATCTACCAGCGACTGAGTTGCACCCTGTGGTCCTCCATCGCTGAAGCTATCCTGTCGCGAGCACCGATGCGCACGGACGACGAAGTACATCCGGTTAGATCTTAACCGTATAGTTAGGACGTGCGCAGTCCACAGTAGATACTGAACGCATTAAACTTCTTCCCTCCGCACCTTACACCCCGCGCCCCCGCGCCCGATCACACCCATCCCAACAGACTCCCTCCCACCGCCGCCTGTTGTTACAACAGAAGCCGTTGAGAACGCCGTCCGGCGCCTTTCCCGGGATACGGCGGCCGGCCCTGATCGTACGCCGGCGCGCTGGTTCCATCTGCTCGTGCAGACGCCAGTAAGCCCGGAAGCCGGTATTACGGGCAAGGGGGTGCTTACGCAACTCGTTTCTCGGATCGCGAGAGGTGACCTGCCAACCTCAGTCCTGCCGCTCCTGGCTGCAGCAACCCTGCTACCTCTGCGGCCCAAACCTAACAAGATTCGGCCCATCGCCGTAGGAACGATCCTCCGAAGAGTGGTAACGAAGACACTCCTCCCACCCGCCATTGATGATTCTCGTCAATTTCTGGCCCCCTTCCAATTGGCTAACGGCATCAGGGCTGGGATGGACGCCATCGTACACGACACGCGCATGCTGCTCCGTCGCTTCTCTAATCGCAAGGATACCGCCACTGTTCTCGTTGACGCGAATAACGCCTTCAACCGCGTTGATCGCCAGTCAATGCTAGACCAGCTGCCCACGCGCGCCCCAAGTCTCGCCCGGTTCATCAACATGATTTACGCACGCTCGCAACCACCGTTGATCGTGCCGAATCGTGACAAAACGACCATCGCGAGTGCTCAAGGCACACAGCAAGGCGACCCTGCCAGCATGCTCCTGTTCTCACTGACGATCCAGCCCCTCATCCGCCGGATTGCAGAAAATACGGGCATCGTCCTCAACCAATGGTACGCCGATGATGGTACATTGATGGGGTCCCTCCCCGACCTCCGACAAGCCCTCCGCATTCTCCGCGACGAGGGACCCACCTACGGTCTACATCTCAATCCGGGGAAAACGCGCATTCATTGGCCAACGGTCCTACGCCCACAGCGCGAGTCTTTTCTCCAGGAATTTCGCCTCGCTGAATGCTCCCCGGACGGATTCGAGCTCCTCGGGGCTCCGCTCGGAAACCGGCATTTCACGACTGCCTTTCTACGAGACAAGATTGAGGGGTGCCGCCGAACTCTCCAACTCCTGCCCATGGTTGACGACCCGCGCGCGCGGTTTCACATGCACCGCCTCTGTGCGTCGGCCTGTCTGGTGGACCACGCCTTCAAGCTGGCTGACCCACGGAAGCCCGTACTGCCGCCGAGGCTTTTGATACTCTGCTGCAAAAGTCCTTCACCGAGCTTCATGGTGTTCAACTCAGCGACAACGCGTGGTCGCAGGCTACCTTGCCTATCCATCAGGGCGGTCTTGGTTTACCCTCATCTCACCGTTCCTAGATGGCGCCGCTGCCTCGAGTATCATGGATGCAGCACCGGCACGACTGAGGTCCGCAGCCCATATCGGGCCCCGCTCCACCGCGCTCACGGGCGCCCGCTACCGCCGTGACAAGGCTTTCCTTCTCGGTCAAGCCGCCCGTCACATTCGAGACTTCCTCCTGCACATCCCTGGAATGGTCTACCCCGTTGACCTCGGTTCCTTCGACCCGCTCCCTCTTGCTACTGCACACACACACATCCAAACCTACCTAAAACGTGTGCAGCAGGAGGCGCTGGCCAAGGCTCACTGGCGTGACGACCACTGGGCTAGAGCTCCGAACCCGGACCGACACACGGATGCACATGTACGGCAACGCATACGCGGTCTAGCACTACGCAAAGGCCCCGGTGCTGCCTTTCTTTACGCACATCCCTCGGCTGACACGGAGGTGTCCGCGGTGCACTGGAAAATAATGCTTCGCCGATATTTGGGACTGCCCGTTTATGATGACTCGCTTCCTCGGAACTGCGAGCATTGTAAACGCCAAATGGACATATTAGGCGATCACGCTGTAGACTTGTGCCCGTCTGGGTTTGGTCGCAAACACCGGCATAACTCACTGCGCAACGTCATCGCTGGTCGTATCGCCCGTGCCGGCCCTGGATTGCCAGCTCGAGGTCCCACTCCTCGTGCCCGGCACCGAGCTGCGACCCGCTGACATACTGGTTCACCCACCAGCAGCCCCGGAAGGCACTGTGGCCCTCCCGATCGCCTGCGACGTTACCATAGTCTCGCCATTCAGGGACGATATCAGAACGAGAGCTACAAGGGAAGTGGGCGGTGCAGCTGCAATTGCACACCGCAACAAGGTGACGGACCTGGAGAGAAAATTGTCGCGTCGACTCCCCCGCCCTCCGATAACCCCACACAGGCCCCCGATTTCGAATTTCAACCGCTGGCCTTTGATTCCTTGGGTTCCCCTTCCCCCGAAACCGTCCGCTTCATAGAGGGACTGGTGCCTCGCATTGCTGACAAATTCCACACGTCGACAGGAGTTATCCGCAATCGGATTTACAGGCGCATTAGTAGCACAATCTGGTCGTCGAGCGCACAATCTATTGAATCGCGTATGTCGCTGCACGTGGCCGACGTGGACCACCCGGTTAGCACTTAGCTAGCAGTATAGTCGGATCCTGCAGCGGACACCCGTTCTACTGATGCCATAAAGTTACTTACCTACATCATGCCTCCCCACTCCCCCAACTCCCATGACTTCCCCCCCCTTCCTGCGGCCGCCGCCCCTCTCCGCCTCCCGCGCGGCCGCCCTCTCCGCCCGCATGGACCGGGCAGACGCCCTCCACCTGGATGCGCGCGCCGTACGCGGTCGTCGCATCCCGTCTTCCACCCCGCCCATCCACCCCCTCCACGCTGCGTCCGTTACCATCGGTGCAGCTCCCCGAAATCGACCCTGCTATTGGAAAACATTCTCAATCTCCCTAAGGCGCGCCATATGATTGGCCACCCGGAAGATTTTTCCCAGGCCGACCTTGCCCGCGCCCGCGCCCTCCTTGCCACCGTCACCGACAACCCTTGCCGCCTCGACCCCCGCACGGGCGAACCCGAACCCGTTCGCCCGCCTGCCCCCGACCTCCTCCACGTGGGATTCGCCCCGTCTCCTACGTCCGCCTTCCCATCCTTCGACACAGCCCACCGCCAGCTCTGCTTGGCCGCCGCCCTTGCCAAGACCAACCTGCCCCCCTTCGTCCTAGTCCCGCTCGTCGGGAAATTGTTCTACCTATATTTTCCCGCCCCGGCCCGCCCTGACGTTTTCAACGTCCTCGCTCACCTCCGTCTGACGTACCCGGACCTGTACGTTTCGCCTCTCACGCTCACGCAACACTGCGCCACGGTGGATATCTCTGCCGCCCACGGTGTGGCCACCCGCCTCCAACGTGAAGCGGCTCGCCTGGTGAGCCCCAAACTGCGTTCGTGGGTTGCCCCTCACGTCCGCAACGCCATGGCGATAGCCCTCCGTCACGATGCCCGCCTCATTGCTGAGGCGCGCCGCCCGACCCGCGGGAATCCCGCCCGCACGCCCGCTCAAACACCGACCGAACATCCCGCAAACCCACCGCCCCGGCCCCGACCAAAACCGTCGCGGCCTCACCCGGCCCCGCACAAGCCCCCAAACGCCCCAACGGGGGCACACCCTCCTCCCCCCCTGCCGCTCCCCGCCCCGCCGCTGGACACACTCCGGACCTCACACTCCGCTCCCCGGGCTCTTCCCCGTCGGCGTCAAAACGCCGATGCCCCGCAACTGAAGAAGCCCAGGCATCGGAGTTCCTCATGGTGCCCAACGCAACACCGGCGCCCAGGGCCGCTCTCCCTCCCACCGTCGCCTCCGCGGCAACGATGGGTAACGAGTCCGCACCGGTCGTTTCCATGAAGCCAATGATGGCTGCCGTACAAGGTGCGCAGGGCCCAACCATCAGTCAACAGGCCAGTCGGCCTAACTCCGCTCCTCCCCACCATGGATTCGGTCCACCCCATGGAATCGGACCCCACGCCGCATGATACATCGGCGTCATTCCCCTTGCCCACTCCCCTGGAAATCCTCTCAACACCCTACCGCGACAGGGATATCTTCCAAGATATTCCCGCCCCTGCCTCTCGCAATTTATCCTCCTGTTTATCAAGTTGGTGAAAGCTGCGGCGAACGCTCGTGGGGAAGACGCCACTCAACGAGCATTCCTTCACCTCCACATGCTGCCCACGGCTGTCCTCCGTCGCTGTCTTCGAGGAGAGCGCGGATGGCGGGACCCCAAGAGCCAACGGATCGCCCTCCGAGAGCGCCTCCGTCGTGCGCACACGGGCTCACAGTGGGGAGCACTATGGGCCGAAGCTCTCGCAGCACACCAAGCACGGCTTGAATGGTGGGAACGAAACACGCTGTATGCCCCAACGGTCCCCGGCGACATCGGGCGCGCCCGTCGTGCAGAGGCCCTTTGCGCTGATGCGCGATACGGTAAGGCCATGCGCGCCCTCCACAATGGCCCGCTCGCCGACGTCAACGACCCGGCGACGATTCAGCGGCTCAGGGATCTGCACCCGACCCCGCCGCGCCCTGTCTCGCCGCTCCCGGAAGGACGACTCCCGCCGCCCCCGTGCATCACTGAGGCCGCTGTGGAACACGCGGTCCGCGGCGTCCCGCGGGACACCACCGCCGGACCCGAACGAACGCCGTCCCGCTGGTTCCACCTCTTGGTTAAGACTCGCGTCAGTCCTGAGGCCGGCGTGACTGGTCTGCGTGTCCTGACACAGCTCGTTTCCCGGCTCGCACGGGGGGAACTCCCGGACGCTGTGCTTCCCCTCGTGGCAGCGGCGACGCTCCTCCCGCTGCAGCCGACTCCGACAAGGTCCGCCCGATCACCATCGGGTCTGTGCTTCGCAGGATAGTGACGAAGGCACTGCTCCCCGCCGCAATAGCCGATTCACACTCGGTTCTGTCGCCGCATCAGACGGCCAATGGTGTTAAAGCCGGGTTGGACTCTATTGTCCACGACACCCGCACGACACTACGCCGCTTCTCCGCCACCCCGAACGTCGCCACGGTCCTCATAGACGCCAACAACGCCTTTAACCGCGTTGATCGGCAGTCTACGCTGGACCACCTACCAATGCTCGCCCCCTCGCTAGCCCGCTTCGCAAACATGATCTATGGCCGAATGCAACCGCCATTGTGATAGGGATAAATCGGCGGGGAGGAGATCCTCAGAACCAATTACCCTGAGAAGGAGGTGTTGCGAGCGACAAAAGTGCTGCCGTGGTATTGTTGAACGAACAAAAGGGAGTGTATATAGAAGAGAGTTGAGGAAGCTACAAGCAAGTATAAAAGGGGCAGGGTCTACCACCGACCCTCTGCGACTAGCGTAAGAAAAAGTATTCTTGGGTCTGAAGTTGACTCTCAACTTCCTACTACTCGGGACTTGGCTTGAAGTTGTCTGCCAACTTGCTTCACCTCCACTAAAGGAAGCAGTTTACTCGGCTTATATAGACTTTTGGCTACCCCAAAAGTCTCCAACAAACATACTAATAACCATAAAATGTATTCACGGTAATCGTGTGAACCAGAGAGACTATTAGGAGATATTTCTTCAAGGTAAATATCTAGGTGCCATACCCATGCCAGTCACCCATCGGCCAGGGGTGGGAATTGATGTGGCCATTATATAGACCTTTCAGAGCTACTTGTAGTATCACCCACAACCTGGAACTGTACTGACATCTACTATGACAGCGTGTCCTAAAATGAAAAAATCAGCCAACGAATTTTCCACACTCACCCAAATTAAAAATATCTTGCAAATTCAAAAACTGTAAAAATATCTTCCCAATTCCGATACTGTATACAATCATGGTCCTCATCTAGATATTTTTGTGGGGCGCCCTCCGCATCCCAGAGCCCGCGCCTTCTCCCACTTCTCGCCAACTCTGAGGTATAGCAATGGAACGAGCTCGGCCCGTGTGTCACACGTGGACCTATTCTGAAATCGGAAGCTAACAAAATCACGAGAAACCAATTGGGACCCTTATACGTCGCATATGCAGCCACGTATTTGTTTACTGCTCTGGTGAATACAAAGGCGGATATTTCCTGAGACTTGCCCTGGATGGACCTCGTGGCTCACGCAGCTCCGGGTGCAGCTCCTTCAGAGTTGAAAAAGTAAATGGGAGAACAACAACTAACAAGCTTCTAAGCTTCCGCCTGCCTCCGCGGCGCCATTCCATGTACCGCGATCACCGGGCCTCAGTCTCTTTGATTCTAGATGACCGGCCCTCCGATTCCTTTATTTGCAAATACCTTGCTTCCCTGCAAATGCTCCGTACGTGCAGTAAGTTCTGTGAAATGACGCTGCAGACTGGAACCCACCTGAATTCTGGACCACTTTTTCCTTGCTTTAACAAACTGCCGAGATTTCAACGTTCACAGTTGTTATATTCTTGAGCACTCTTTCCTGGTTGTAAAAATCTCCCGAGCTCTCCAGCTTTCTGTCGCAAATGTTAAATCAGTGCTGGGGCTGCACGAAATTGGGCGCGCAGAACCTATTCCGGGACTCGCCCAGGGCGCTCAGCCGGGCCTCCGGACTAACATGGGCCCAAATGCATCGATAAAAATGAAAAACATTCGGCACCGGGGGTTCCCAAGTCATCCCTGTCCTTGGTACTATCCCGGCCTGAAGCGCCTTAACTTTGGAGTTCGGGATGGGATCCAGTGCATGTCAGCTTAGTATGGCCGAATGTGACTGCGGCACCTGCGTCTGTCACTATTTATCCCCCGCGCAACGTCCCCACCAAAGCAGCCATAAAGTTACCAACTACACGCCTCCATCATGCCTCCCCACTCCCCCAACTCCCATGACTTCCCCCCCCTTCCTGCGGCCGCCGCCCCTCTCCGCCTCCCGCGCGGCCGCCCTCTCCGCCCGCATGGACCGGGCAGACGCCCTTCCACCTGGATGCGCGCGCCGTACGCGGTCGTCGCATCCCGTCTTCCACCCCGCCCATCCACCCCCTCCACGCTGCGTCCGTTACCATCGGTGCAGCTCCCCGAAATCGACCCTGCTATTGGACAAACATTCTCAATCTCCCTAAGGCGCGCCATATGATTGGCCACCCGGAAGATTTTTCCCAGGCCGACCTTGCCCGCGCCCGCGCCCTCCTTGCCACCGTCACCGACAACCCTTGCCGCCTCGACCCCCGCACGGGCGAACCCGAACCCGTTCGCCCGCCTGCCCCCGACCTCCTCCACGTGGGATTCGCCCCGTCTCCTACGTCCGCCTTCCCATCCTTCGACACAGCCCACCGCCAGCTCTGCTTGGCCGCCGCCCTTGCCAAGACTAACCTGCCCCCCTTCGTCCTAGTCCCGCTCGTCGGGAAATTGTTCTACCTATATTTTCCCGCCCCGGCCCGCCCTGACGTTTTCAACGTCCTCGCTCACCTCCGTCTGACGTACCCGGACCTGTACGTTTCGCCTCTCACGCTCACGCAACACTGCGCCACGGTGGATATCTCTGCCGCCCACGGTGTGGCCACCCGCCTCCAACGTGAAGCGGCTCGCCTGGTGAGCCCCAAACTGCGTTCGTGGGTTGCCCCTCACGTCCGCAACGCCATGGCGATGCCTCCGTCACGATGCCCGCCTCATTGCTGAGGCGCGCCGCCCGACCCGCGGGAATCCCGCCCGCACGCCCGCTCAAACACCGACCGAACATCCCGCAAACCCACCGCCCCGGCCCCGACCAAAACCGTCGCGGCCTCACCCGGCCCCGCACAAGCCCCCAAACGCCCCAACGGGGGCACACCCTCCTCCCCCCCTGCCGCTCCCCGCCCCGCCGCTGGACACACTCCGGACCTCACACTCCTCCCCGGGCTCTTCCCCGTCGGCGTCAAAACGCCGATGCCCCGCAACTGAAGAAGCCCAGGCATCGGAGTTCCTCATGGTGCCCAACGCAACACCGGCGCCCAGGGCCGCTCTCCCTCCCACCGTCGCCTCCGCGGCAACGATGGGTAACGAGTCCGCACCGGTCGTTTCCATGAAGCCAATGATGGCTGCCGTACAAGGTGCGCAGGGCCCAACCATCAGTCAACAGGCCAGTCGGCCTAACTCCGCTCCTCCCCACCATGGATTCGGTCCACCCCATGGAATCGGACCCCACGCCGCATGATACATCGGCGTCATTCCCCTTGCCCACTCCCCTGGAAATCCTCTCAACACCCTACCGCGACAGGGATATCTTCCAAGATATTCCCGCCCCCTGCCTCTCGCAATTTATCCTCCTGTTTATCAAGTTGGTGAAAGCTGCGGCGAACGCTCGTGGGGAAGACGCCACTCAACGAGCATTCCTTCACCTCCACATGCTGCCCACGGCTGTCCTCCGTCGCTGTCTTCGAGGAGAGCGCGGATGGCGGGACCCCAAGAGCCAACGGATCGCCCTCCGAGAGCGCCTCCGTCGTGCGCACACGGGCTCACAGTGGGGAGCACTATGGGCCGAAGCTCTCGCAGCACACCAAGCACGGCTTGAATGGTGGGAACGAAACACGCTGTATGCCCCAACGGTCCCCGGCACATCGGGCGCGCCCGTCGTGCAGAGGCCCTTTGCGCTGATGCGCGATACGGTAAGGCCATGCGCGCCCTCCACAATGGCCCGCTCGCCGACGTCAACGACCCGGCGACGATTCAGCGGCTCAGGATCTGCACCCGACCCCGCCGCGCCCTGTCTCGCCGCTCCCGGAAGGACGACTCCCGCCGCCCCCGTGCATCACTGAGGCCGCTGTGGAACACGCGGTCCGCGGCGTCCCGCGGGACACCACCGCCGGACCCGAACGAACGCCGTCCCGCTGGTTCACCTTTGGTTAAGACTCGCGTCAGTCCTGAGGCCGGCGTGACTGGTCTGCGTGTCCTGACACAGCTCGTTTCCCGGCTCGCACGGGGGGAACTCCCGGACGCTGTGCTTCCCCTCGTGGCAGCGGCGACGCTCCTCCCGCTGCAGCCGACTCCCGACAAGGTCCGCCCGATCGCCATCGGGTCTGTGCTTCGCAGGATAGTGACGAAGGCACTGCTCCCCGCCGCAATAGCCGATTCACACTCGGTTCTGTCGCCGCATCAGACGGCCAATGGTGTTAAAGCCGGGTTGGACTCTATTGTCCACGACACCCGCACGACACTACGCCGCTTCTCCGCCACCCCGAACGTCGCCACGGTCCTCATAGACGCTAACAACGCCTTTAACCGCGTTGATCGGCAGTCTATGCTGGACCACCTACCAATGCTCGCCCCCTCGCTAGCCCGCTTCGCAAACATGATCTATGGCCGAATGCAACCGCCATTGCTTGTCCCGAACCGGGATCGCACCGTCATACCAAGTGCCCAGGCACCCAACAGGGTGACCGTGGCGACGTTCGGGTGGCGGAGAAGCGGCGTAGTGTCGTGCGGGTGTCGTGACAATAGAGTCCAACCCGGCTTTAACACCATTGGCCGTCTGATGCGGCGACAGAACCGAGTGTGAATCGGCTATTGCGGCGGGAGCAGTGCCTTCGTCACTATCCTGCGAAGCACAGACCCGATGGCGATCGGGCGGACCTTGTCGGGAGTCGGCTGAAGCGGGAGGAGCGTCGCCGCTGCCACGAGGGGGAGCACAGCGTCCGGGAGTTCCCACCGTGCGAGCCGGGAAACGAGCTGTGTCAGGACACGCAGACCAGTCACGCCGGCCTCAGGACTGACGCGAGTCTTAACCAAGAGGTGGAACCAGCGGGACGGCGTTCGTTCGGGTCCGGCGGTGGTGTCCCGCGGGACGCCGCGGACCGCGTGTTCCACAGCGGCCTCAGTGATGCACGGGGCGGCGGGAGTCGTCCTTCCGGGAGCGGCGAGACAGGGCGCGGCGGGGTCGGGTGCAGATCCCTGAGCCGCTGAATCGTCGCCGGTCGTTGACGTCGGCGAGCGGGCCATTGTGGAGGGCGCGCATGGCCTTACCGTATCGCGCATCAGCGCAAAGGGCCTCTGCACGACGGGCGCGCCCGATGTCGCCGGGGACCGTTGGGCATACAGCGTGTTTCGTTCCCACCATTCAAGCCGTGCTGGTGTGCTGCGAGAGCTTCGGCCCATAGTGCTCCCCACTGTGAGCCCGTGTGCGCACGACGGAGGCGCTCTCGGAGGGCGATCCGTTGGCTCTTGGGGTCCCGCCATCCGCGCTCTCCTCGAAGACAGCGACGGAGGACAGCCGTGGGCAGCATGTGGAGGTGAAGGAATGCTCGTTGAGTGGCGTCTTCCCCACGAGCGTTCGCCGCAGCTTTCACCAACTTGATAAACAGGAGGATAAATTGCGAGAGGCAGGGGGCGGGAATATCTTGGAAGATATCCCTGTCGCGGTAGGGTGTTGAGAGGATTTCCAGGGGAGTGGGCAAGGGGAATGACGCCGATGTATCATGCGGCGTGGGTCCGATTCCATGGGTGGACCGAATCCATGGTGGGAGGAGCGGAGTTAGGCCGACTGGCCTGTTGACTGATGGTTGGGCCCCTGCGCACCTTGTACGGCAGCCATCATTGGCTTCATGGAAACGACCGGTGCGGACTCGTTACCCATCGTTGCCGCGGAGGCGACGGTGGGAGGGAGAGCGGCCCTGGGCGCCGGTGTTGCGTTGGGCACCATGAGGAACTCCGATGCCTGGGCTTCTTCAATTGCGGGGCATCGGCGTTTTGACGCCGACGGGGAAGAGCCCGGGGAGCGGAGTGTGAGGTCCGGAGTGTGTCCAGCGGCGGGGCGGGGAGCGGCAGGGGGGAGGAGGGTGTGCCCCCGTTGGGGCGTTTGGGGGCTTGTGCGGGGCCGGGTGAGGCCGCGACGGTTTTGGTCGGGGCCGGGGCGGTGGGTTTGGCGGGATGTTCGGTCGGTTTTGAGCGGGCGTGCGGGCGGGATTCCCGCGGGTCGGGCGGCGCGCCTCAGCAATGAGGCGGGCATCGTGACGGAGGGCTATCGCCATGGCGTTGCGGACGTGAGGGGCAACCCACGAACGCAGTTTGGGGCTCACCAGGCGAGCCGCTTCACGTTGGAGGCGGGTGGCCACACCGTGGGCGGCAGAGATATCCACCGTGGCGCAGTGTTGCGTGAGCGTGAGAGGCGAAACGTACAGGTCCGGGTACGTCAGACGGAGGTGAGCGAGGACGTTGAAAACGTCAGGGCGGGCCGGGGCGGGAAAATATAGGTAGAACAATTTCCCGACGAGCGGGACTAGGACGAAGGGGGCAGGTTGGTCTTGGCAAGGGCGGCGGCCAAGCAGAGCTGGCGGTGGGCTGTGTCGAAGGATGGAAGGCGGACGTAGGAGACGGGCGAATCCCACGTGGAGGAGGTCGGGGGCAGGCGGGCGAACGGGTTCGGGTTCGCCCGTGCGGGGGTCGAGGCGGCAAGGGTTGTCGGTGACGGTGGCAAGGAGGGCGCGGGCGCGGGCAAGGTCGGCCTGGGAAAAATCTTCCGGGTGGCCAATCATATGGCGCGCCTTAGGGAGATTGAGAATGTTTTTTCCAATAGCAGGTCGATTTCGGGGAGCTGCACCGATGGTAACGGACGCAGCGTGGAGGGGGGATGGGCGGGGTGGAAGACGGGATGCGACGACCGCGTAC
Source organism: Kappaphycus alvarezii (assembly GCA_002205965.3). NCBI lineage: Eukaryota > Rhodophyta > Florideophyceae > Gigartinales > Solieriaceae > Kappaphycus > Kappaphycus alvarezii. Next base: position 868,955 of record NADL03000015.1, read on the forward strand.
GGCGCGCGCATCCAGGAGGGCGTCTGCCCGGTCCATGCGGGCGGAGAGGGCGGCCGCGCGGGAGGCGGAGAGGGGGCGGCGGCCGCAGGAAGGGCGACCGGTCCTTCCTCCTCCGTCAGGCTGGGCCTTCTCTCCGCCGTTTCGCCCTCTCCATCCCCGGAATAGTCGACCTTTCCACCCTTGACCCTCCAACTCTAGCTGCTTCACCCACCAACACACTAACCCTTCTCAAACGGGTGCAGCAAGAGGCGCGGGCAAGAGTACATTGGCACGACGACTCCTGGGAGAATGCCCCAAACCCGACCGCCCATAGCGACGCCGACATTCGACATCGCATCCGTGGCCTAGCGTTCCGCCGCAGCCCCGCTGCGGCGTTTCTCTTCGCTCATCCCACGGCAGCTACGAAGGTCCACACTACACACTGGCAGACCATGCTCCGCCGTCACCTCGGACTGCCAGTGTATGATGACTCCATGGCCCTCAACTGCCACCACTGTGACCACCCCTTGGACACCCTCGGGGATCACGCCGCCGACCTCTGCTGCCCTGGTTTCGGCCGTCGTCACCGCCACAACTCGCTATGTAATGCGATTGCGACGCACGTTACCCGCGCCGCGGGTCTGGATACTCGGCAAGAGGTTCCGTTCCTCGTCCCGGGCACTGAGCTCCGCCCCGCCGATATCCTTGTACAACCACCACCAACCCCGGAAGGCACAACGTTGCGCCCCATTGCCTGTGACATCACCGTCGTTTCACCGTTCAAGGCCGCAGTTCGCACCAAGGCGACCCAGGCTGCCGGAGGCGCTGCTGAACTGGCGGCCCGCGACAAGGTTACAACCCTGGAACGCAACATCGCCCGACGACTCCCCGCTCCATCGACTGGCCCATCTTCTGCGCCTTACACGCCGAACTTCACGTTTCGACCTCTGGCGTTTGATTCCCTAGGTGCCCCTTCCCCTGGAACTATTGCATTTATCGAGGAGTTAGTTCCGCGGATCGCGTCCAAGTGTCACTCGACAGTTGGCATTGTCCGCCGCCGTATCTACCAGCGACTGAGTTGCACCCTGTGGTCCTCCATCGCCGAAGCTATCCTGTCCCGAGCACCGATGCGCACGGACGACGAAGTACATCCGGTTAGATCTTAACCGTATAGTTAGGACGTGCGCAGTCCACAGTAGATACTGAACGCATTAAACTTCCTCCTCCACATGATCTATGGCCGAATGCAACCGCCATTGCTTGTCCCGAACCGGGATCGCACCGTCATACCAAGTGCCCAGGGCACCCAACAGGGTGACCCGGCCAGCATGTTGTTGTTCTCGCTAACGATTCAACCCCTCATCCGTCGGGTTGCTGAGATCCCCAACATTGCTCTCTGCCAATGGTACGCCGATGACGGCACGATCGTCGGGAACCTTGGCGCCATCCGTCAGGCGCTCCGGCTCCTTGCCCGAGATGGTCCCACGGTTGGGTTCCACGTCAACCAACGGAAGACACGCATACATTGGCCTCACGTCATGCCGCCGGATCGAGCAGCCCTCCTAGCGGAATTCCCTCTCGCCGAATGCTCGCGGGACGGCTTTCCGCTTCTAGGGGCCCCCATTGGGAACAAAACGTTCACGGAGAGTTTTCTCCGTCTAAGATTGCTCAGTGCCGCCGTACCCTGGACCGCCTCCTGCTGGTCGCGACGCCCGCGCCCGGTTCCACATGCACCGGATCTGTGCCTCTGCATGCCTCCTATTGCATGCATTCAAGCTCTCAGATCCGCGCTTAGCAGAGTCCGCCGCTGAAGAATTTGATGATCTACAACGGTCATCATATGAAAGTTACACGGCATAGCTCTCACGGACCGAGCCTGGACCAAGTGTGCCTCCCCATGCACCTCGGAGGCCAGGGCTTCGAAAGCATCGCCTCGTGCCTCCACGGCGCTGCCGCCGCCAGCATCATTGATGCTGCGCCCGCACGGCAGCGAACTTCCGCATACGCCACGCCGCGTGCTTGTGCACTAGCTTCTGGCCGCTACCGCGGCGACCGGTCCTTCCTCCTCCGTCAGGCTGGGCCTTCTCTCCGCCGTTTCGCCCTCTCCATCCCCGGAATAGTCGACCTTTCCACCCTTGACCCTCCAACTCTAGCTGCTTCACCCACCAACACACTAACCCTTCTCAAACGGGTGCAGCAAGAGGCGCGGGCAAGAGTACATTGGCACGACGACTCCTGGGAGAATGCCCCAAACCCGACCGCCCATAGCGACGCCGACATTCGACATCGCATCCGTGGCCTAGCGTTCCGCCGCAGCCCCGCTGCGGCGTTTCTCTTCGCTCATCCCACGGCAGCTACGAAGGTCCACACTACACACTGGCAGACCATGCTCCGCCGTCACCTCGGACCGCCAGTGTATGATGACTCCATGGCCCTCAACTGCCACCACTGTGACCACCCCTTGGACACCCTCGGGGATCACGCCGCCGACCTCTGCTGCCCTGGTTTCGGCCGTCGTCACCGCCACAACTCGCTATGTAATGCGATTGCGACGCACGTTACCCGCGCCGCGGGTCTGGATACTCGGCAAGAGGTTCCGTTCCTCGTCCCGGGCACTGAGCTCCGCCCCGCCGATATCCTTGTACAACCACCACCAACCCCGGAAGGCACAACGTTGCGCCCCATTGCCTGTGACATCACCGTCGTTTCACCGTTCAAGGCCGCAGTTCGCACCAAGGCGACCCAGGCTGCCGGAGGCGCTGCTGAACTGGCGGCCCGCGACAAGGTTACAACCCTGGAACGCAACATCGCCCGACGACTCCCCGCTCCATCGACTGGCCCATCTTCTGCGCCTTACACGCCGAACTTCACGTTTCGACCTCTGGCGTTTGATTCCCTAGGTGCCCCTTCCCCTGGAACTATTGCATTTATCGAGGAGTTAGTTCCGCGGATCGCGTCCAAGTGTCACTCGACAGTTGGCATTGTCCGCCGCCGTATCTACCAGCGACTGAGTTGCACCCTGTGGTCCTCCATCGCCGAAGCTATCCTGTCCGAGCACCGATGCGCACGGACGACGAAGTACATCCGGTTAGATCTTAACCGTATAGTTAGGACGTGCGCAGTCCACAGTAGATACTGAACGCATTAAACTTCCTCCATTCCACGCGTAATACGTGTCCATGGCGCATGTGTCGACAAACCCACCCGATTTGATATTCCCACTTCGCCGCTCGCGTTACGCTCAACGCCAAGTTGTGCTGGCCTCACGCCAGCACAACTCAGTCGTACCTCATGACTCGGCCTCATTCTCAGACTCTCTAATACACAGACCTGTGGCCCCTAGCAGTCTTCGGAAAAAAAGCCATCCTGCATCCGTAATCAGTGAAGCACCCCAAATTTCCCCCCTACAGTTGTGATGCTGCTGCTGAACTTGCTGACAGTGCTAAATTTCGGACATACGGCCGGGTCGTGCACGATTCACTCCTCTTGCTTGGTGAAACAGATCCGGCCCCACATGTACAGTGCAGTACATTGGCATTTTGTTCAACTTAGCGTTTGATACACTCGGTGCCTGTCCACCCTTTCACGACCATTTGTTGAAGATTGCACCAAACATGTAGCGTTTCGGTCAGCGCTCCGGTTCATTCATGTCAAGGGTCAAATCATACGGCGGCTCAGCTACGCCATCTGGTCTGAACCCCCCCCTGCTTGCTCGTACTTGTGCCGTGTCACAGCGAGGGTCTCTGACCCCAAGTAACCCGTAATCCCCCTTATGATATATAATAGTATGTAAACATAAAGACAACTCATTCATAGAAAAATGAAAAGAAAATGCTTTCGTAGAGCAACTGTCTTCTGCATATTTCGTGTCCGGTAATGAGTACCTCAAATAGCATACGCATGGATTGGTAAACGATTCATAGAAACCCTCATGTTTCGGTATCAAGTCGGTCTGACACTGCAAACTGAAATAGTAATTCATGATCATTTCATTGAGATCTTTCTTAATCAGCAAATCGACGGACCCGACAGGTCATTGTCCCTTATGGACGGGATTGCGGATGCTCGAATTCGGTTCTATCTTCACCGGGGGTGTCCCTTGGCACGCAAGCTACACCATTTGATGACGCAAGCACATCGAGTGCGAAAAGCTCGCCTAAAGAGATATTCGACTACGACGAGATGGAACACTAATCACGATCAAGCAATGTGCCGACAAGAGGCGCAGTCCGCACCAAGTAATCCTTCCTCTGCGCTGTGGCAGCTACGGGTTCACAACCGTGACGACCCTTAGATTAGTGACTCGTGCGGCCAGCATCATCCACACCGAACAGGTGAGTTGCCCCCGACCAGACTGGTGCAGTTGGCACCGTGGACAAGGTTACGCATACGCGAACAGTCACCTCTTCGAGTTCTTCCGACGACTCCATCCAAGCCTCTGTTCGGTATGGTGGTCTCCGACAGGCGTTGACAGCGGCCAGCCAGAGTACCAAGCCCGATAGTTCACACTGCGTTCTGTGTCGAGCATGATGCGAGTGCCAAGCCAAGTTCTTCCAGAATGATGATCATTGTGCGAAATTTACAAGCCCTGCGCTGGATTCGGAAGCCAAAATCCGGTGGAGGATCCCCCGCCAAGGATACTTGGCAACGCCTGCAGTGGTCTTTCTTACCACACACCCGTCTGTGGTCAGCTGAAATTACAATAAGATGTGGAAAGGGAGGCTCAGTCGCCATCTGGGAGTTACATGTTTGATGACATTGGGCCTTTGCGGTGCCCGGAGTGCGGCACGCTCATGAACCAGCTCGGACACCATGCCGCGTATTTGTGTAAGAAAGGTGTTGGCTGGACCAACCGGAACGAAGCAATAGTGCGAGAATTTGGCCGACAGCTGTTCAAGTCAGAATTCACTACGATGTGAAGTATCTGCTTCCCGGACTGAACGTGCGCCTGCGGGTAATCCTGGTGCACCAGATTTCTGAACCACTAACACCTCGCCGCCTCCCCGCTGGCATACGACGCTACTGTAATCTCGCTATTCCGAGAGAGCTCTGCGGGCGTAGGAGCACACGTGGCTCGTTCCTTTGCCAATGCAGAGGAACGACAGAGGAACGGGGAGATAGCCAGAAAAGTAGCTGCCATTCCCGGGCTGTGCAGGGACGATCGAGACTAGGATGGAGGCTTATGCCACCAACTTTCGGCTCACTGGGCTCACTATCGGCGGCGACGTCATTGGTAATCGACAAATATACAGCCGCAGTCGCGACTGGCAGTGGATGCTCGAAGGGAACAGTGAACTCTCGGCTTCATCAAAGAACTTTGCCACCCCATCAAGCCAACGTGTGCGACGCTTACACTCTTTGTCCTGAGAAGCTTTTGCGTGTTACATAATCGTCACGTAGACGCAACATGCTGAGCCATTGAAAATTTGGGTTGGAAAGGGTGTATCTCGTTTCTCCTACCATTTTGCGAAACCTTGCTTTGAGCGCAATCAACTCCGAAGGTGATACAACTAGGCTCTTCGCCCACACCAACGTTGTCCGACACCTCGCCGTAGCGACCTTCCGGATATCGTTCTCTCCCTTCCTCAGGCTCCCCACGGCGGCCCTGTCGACGATCCAACCTCGACCGGAGAAAATCCGTCTATTTTCCATCGATCATGCCCTTCGCGTCTCACTATCGAAGCCCTTCTCCTCCCCGCGCTTACGGACTCCCGCCACCACTTCCTCCCGGAACAGGATGTCAATGGCGTCCTCGGAACTATGGGAGCTCTTCTCGATGACGCCTGCATCCTAACTGTGCGACATGGCTCTGATAATAGATACATCATGGTGTATGTGGAAGCCCCACAACTGCTGTGCTTCATCAGGATGATATTCGTTTGAGCCACTCCTCTCTGGACAATAGGAAGGACTGAGAACATCGGGAGCCTTGCAGCATGCTCCTTTTCTCATTTGCTGTTCACCCACCATTCCAGAAGCACTCCGCATGTGGTCTCCCCAGCAGATAGTATGCTGATAGTGGTACCCTCACTGACCCGATCCCCAAAGTGTGCCAGGAGTTGCGGACCCATGTGGAAGAAAGTCTCCGGTATAACTTCTCCGTCAATTCCGCTAAAAGGTGTGCCCACTGGCCGCCTATGTTCCCTATCAACCTGACCCATCTCTTGTTTACCAAGCTCATTTTCTCCGCCATCGAATTTGGTTTTGAAATCCTCGGCGTCCCTACCGGCGCCGAATACTTCACTCGAAAACGCCTCTCCGACAAACTCATTGAGGGTCAGAACCTTTGCTCCACCCTTTGTTCCGTTCAATATGCGCGCATCTACTTCCACCTCCATCGAGTTACGACATTCGAGTGCAAAGTCTAATATCTTTTCCGCTTCCGCCGCCCCCGTATCGCCGTTAAAATATCCGCAACGCTTCGGCCCACCATCTCTTCCCCCCCTTCAAGTCCCTGGACTTGTAAAACGAAGAGGTCAGATCCACGAAAAACTTTTGCGGCCCTAACTGTGTTTCTGCTTTTGCACCAATTGCCCTTTCATACACCCACATTCTTGTAAACCTGCCAAACCAAGATGAACTAATCACACAAACCATTTTGTGCAGGAGCTGACGCAATTGCCAACGCCACAATGTCTAATGACTAAATATAACTAGCCCTAACTAAACAATATCTCTAAGGCTTCCTGTTGTTATTGATGTGTTCGGCGCCCTGGGAGCTGAGCGTGCCACTTTCTTCCGCAGTCTTTCCACGTTCCTGCTACCCGTCGCGGCACCACTCCTCAATAGGAGTAACAACTCCTCATTTCGCGCTTGGTTTTGCTTGCACGGGTTTCAATCGCGTCAGGTTCTTACCAGGCGCTTCCTGGTTAGTTCCGTACCCCACTTCGCATGTCTCCTACGTAGTAATTTCTGAATACCCTCCGGACGCTTCTGGGCCATACT